>WBNQ01049804.1:0-24466 GCA_013401375.1 Spizella passerina | reverse complement strand
GCGAGGTAAGCAAGCAGCTTTTCTAGACAACTGAGTACAAACACATGAATTGAATGGTTGGACTGCATTCTGGTCCTGGTTCCAGATTTTTCACAGTGGTTCTATAACACAACAACCACAGCAGTTCAGACAGCCATATTTCTTTCTCAGCCTGTGATATTTTGAATTTTTATTTTTCAGAATTTTACACCCTTCCTCTGGGGAACAGTAATTATCCCCTGCTCTTCACAATCTTTTATTTTCTTTTAACTGTTGTGTGCTAGGAGGCTTGCCCATCAGGCATAGCTTCTAAAAATGAAAGCTATTAACAACTCCACATCCCATAATCATAGCAAGGTCTGATAACACCTCACCTCAGAGTTACAGAGCCTCAATACACAGTTAGCAAGATGAATTAATTGGATCTTTGTGTTGCAGATGGCAGTCTACTCTTTAGAATCTTTTTTGGGAAGCAATGTTACTTACGCTTCTCTCTCTTTGCATCTCACATTGAAATTGTATGCTTGGTGATTTCTTCCCTCCAGTAGTTTTCTACATGAATAAGCCGTATCAGAGAGCACTAATGGAATTCATGCATATGCTTATTTTTTTCTACATTAAGCTTATTTTATCCTGTGAGAGGGTCATGCTTGTCAGGCATAATGTGATATTTGGATAATTTTGACTTCGGGTGGTTTTCTTTTTCTTTTTTTCTTTTAAGAGCAAAATCTTAGCATTACAAGCTTGCAAGGAATGGGTATATCTAAAACCACTGGACAGTGGCTGTACAAGTCCACTTTGATCTAGCCTGAATTCCTCAGTTTAACAGTATTCTTATTTCTGTAGTAACTTAAAGTTTGTTTGTAATAGTATAAAGCAATCTACATCAGACTTGAAAGAACAGCACTAATACTATTTGTATGGAAAACCACTTCTAAATGCCCTAACTGTAGTGAAACAGGGATACTTGCTTACAAGTTTCTTGTAAATATTTCAATTTCTTATTCTAGGAAACCCTTTCGTCTTGATAATCCACAGTAAAGTTATTTATTCTGTGAATATATTCTCTTAAAATAATCTGTTCTTCTGAGAAAACAAGGTGAACGTTCTTTCCTTCCAAAGCAAAATTTTTCACCTCTTTTCATTTTGGCAGCTCAGATAAATGATCAGGATGAACAGTTTCAGAAAACGCAACGTAGTTTTAAATGACTGTGTCAGTTCATTTCTGTTTCCACTTAGACCCACAGTTCTCTGCCACCAGTCAAGCCAGCCTATCATGAAGGCACTTCAAAGAGGTATGAAAACTTCCATTCGAGTACATGGTCAATTATGTAGTAAAAGGCCATAGGAAAATTCCTTCAAGCATTTCAGTTTATTTTTTATGATGGTACTGTATGTATCTCTCTATATATATTTATATTGTCACTTAACACGTATTTTATGAAAAAAAAGCATGAGGCAAGAAAAAACTCTTTGCATTACATTCAATAATTTAATGTGAGTACAAAGAAGCCCTAGTAGATCAGAAAAAGTCAGAGAATGATGTATTTTAAATGCAGTTAGGAAACATACAAACATACACTTTTGAGGTGGGAGAGAATAACCCCAGAGCCATTTCACTTGACAAACTTGTAGATTCTAAGGAATTGTTTTGTCCTTGACAGATATGATTCCTCACTTTTTCTTTCTGGGAAGAAAATAGAAGCTGTAACAAGTTTACAGAGGACAGACTGGAATAGCAAGGAAGTCGTTACAGTAACTTTAATGGAAATCTTTATTAATATTATTACTATAATTGACTACCTATACAAATTCACATTACTAACAACTCCTGCAGGAAAAAATCTTCCTTAATAAATAGGAACATTTTGATTAATTTAGAGATGGAGATCAGTCAACTAATGTCATGTTTTAATGTCACTACTGTATCCTATCAGTTTCCAACTCTGCCACTTTACCAACTGAACTGTGTAATAAAAGGTTCTCAAATAATTTGAAATACCACAGAAGCATAGAACATGATATGTATCAAGATTTTTTGTCACTCATTGGAGTAAAAGTCAGCAAGGGGAACAGGTTCATCCTGGAAGTAAACAAAATGTTAATTGTTCAGCACACTCAGTAGCACAGTATTGAGAACTATATGGAACAGATGATGTAATGTCTGTTATATGCACAGTACAGCCAAAATTAACTCTATCCTAAGATTCAAATAAAAGAAGTTATTTAATATTCCAAGAAACTGGCAACAAGTTTATTTAACATTTGATTTAGTTCTAATAAATTTTGCAAACCTAAAAATCAATGCAACAGAGTGCTTGAAATGTGCCATTAAGATCTAATCTGCCCTCAGAAGTTGCTGATGCAACCATTATGTTACTAATAAAAATGCCAGTTATTCTGGTAAAATTATTTTTTTTAATTTTTGCCAAACAGTAACTTATACAGGTTTGTTGAACAAAACAAGCTACATCAGCAAATAAAAAGTATTTTAACTTTTTTACCAGCACAGCTATGCCAGTTAGAAGTGCAGCTTCTTTTTCCTCACATTCTTGCTGAAAAACATTATCTGAAATAATCTAAGTCTATAGTGTCTCCAAAGAGTCTTTTGAGTCAAATTTCCCCTGGTCCTGGAAGCACAGTCAAAACTGTGACACAGGTGAGGGTTTAAAAAGGATGGCAGCTAGTGACAACTGGCACTGCAGGGTTGTGTGATGGGCTGATGATAAGGGGAAAGCAAGATAAGGTTCTGCAATCCTGTACTGAAATCAAATCTAAAGTCTGCAGGGGTACATAATGCAAAAATCTTGCTTTGCATTTTCTGAAATCTCATATTTATGCTATCAATATTAAGATGGAAAAAATGAGAGGCACAACTTAGGATGAAGAAGGTTTATGTCACAATTACACTTCCTCAGTCTTAGCAGCTGATGGGAGCTCCTGATGTTCAGCTCCTCAGTGGCACCCTCTAAGTTGCAGTGAGTCAGTCTCCAGCTGCTGACAGCAGCCTAAAATCACCATGGCATGGGCCCAGACTGGCACACACTGGCATTAAACTCTACCTTCTCAGGCTCCTTCCATCAGTTTTCTGGATACACCAGTGTCCTGGTGTAACCAATCATCAGTGGAGTTGTGCCAAGAGCACATCCACTCCGTGTAGCAGCCACACACAACATTGTACAGCTTGTTCTAAGGTAAAGTCTGCAGCTGAGTTACCTGAGCAAATAAAATTAAGAAATTAATATGGTTCTGCTTGGTTTGCACTGAAAAAAACCCTATGAAACAGCTGTATTAACCTAACGGGAATTAAATTGGTTTTAAAACACACACTAGGTTCAAAAGTTTCAGCTTTCTGCAGTGAAGGAGAGTATATTCTGTTAGACAGAACGGGTTTGGTGAAGCACAGAAAATAGCATCAGAGAGCCTCTCTTGCACAGATCTCCACCTCAGAAATGTTGGTCAGCTCAGCAGACAGGTCCATGCAGGCCTGGGAGATAACAGTGGGATGTCTGGATGCTTCCCCTAATCTGAAAGCTGCTGATTGACCCCTGTTAAAAATAGCCTGTTCATCTAAAAGGCAAGAAAGACAGGATCTTTTTACTCTTTTAGCATACATGCAAAACATTGGTGCTTAAAGCAAGATGTTCTGAAAGGCAGTATTTAATGGAGCCACACTAAGAGGGAATAGATGCAAGAAAACCAGAAATAATGCCAATTAAAGCAAAAAGCTAAAATGTCTTCATTAATAACTGGTTTTTATCTCTGTAATGCACATCAAGAAGTACAGAAGATGATGCATAAAATGGACATAAGTTAATTTGTTAATACCAGATGGATAGACTATCATTGAAAACTATAGAGCTAAATTTGGAATGGCTGTCATTATTCAGCAAATTTAAATAGATTTAGGAATCCCTATTGAATTAGGAACAGGAATCACATCAGAAAGAAGTTTTGAATATATACCCAAGCTCCACTCTAAGTTTTTATGCAAGGTACTGCAGTCACATTTCTTAACTCTTTTGTAGACAAATGCTTAAAACAAATATATGTCCCAAACCTGCCAATGGGGAAATGAAAACCAAAATTTTGAGCTTCTCTAATATGCAGTTCCTTTACAAAGTAAAAACCTCTGACAGCTTACCTGCTTCTTCTGGGTTTATCATCTTTCAAATAAACTTCACATCCCATATCCTTAGATTCTACAAAGATCTACAAAATTTTCACCACTACAACCAGATTAAGACTAGATTTTTGGGGGAAGAATTTCTATATGAGATGTATTTTTATAACTAGCAGATGTTACATTCAAATATTTAATAATAACAACACTAAATATTTAATACAATCTCATTATTATTTTAGTTGGCACTTCCTACCATTTTAAGATGTGTATTATTTTCTTAATAGTAGTGCACAAATGTAATTGACAACTTCAATTACAATGTCACTATCACACTGTTAATGTTGTTGAGTTCAAAACCCAGCCCACACTTACTCTCTTATGTGTGGGCAACAAGAGTTTTTTTAGTCAGCTAATGATGACTAGATACAAAGAAGGAGAAAGCAACAGGTTTGTTTTAGGGTTCTTGGTTTTAAGGCAAAGTAGGATCTCTACAGGTATTCGAACTAATTTGATAGACTGTGTATATAAGATATATACTTCCCAGTTAGTATACTAAGAGCATTGTTTAAGTACAACAATTAATGCCACCCCCTTAATCTTCCTAATCATTTCAAGTTAGCTATCCCTCATTGCTTGTAATGCCTGAGCTCTTCAAAGTCCAAGTACCCATTAACAGTATCTTGAGAGCTGGAGCTGTACACGTTCACACTGGACATCAAGCTGCCATTTGAATTTTTTAAAGCATTTGTGATACAGATATTTGTGCACATCAGATTTCTTGGCTGAAAATGCAAGGCCATTGAACTCATTAACTACAGTAATGGAACTATTGTGTTTCTAATTAAAATCTGTTGTGCTTGTTAAGTATTGTATTTATCTTCTCTGCTTCCTGTGCAGTGAATAGGCCTAGGCAGAACGCAGCCTACTGCAGTGTTGAGGTATATATTATACATTTATACACAAAAAAAATCACTGAAATGCTCATCTGTGAGCCATAAAGTGTCAATGTTATTCACATTATTTCTTCCTAGCTGACAGTGCCACTTTAGGACCTCAACTCTGGGTAAGGATTACAGCTCATACTATTTACGTTATTGCAACTTAATGAAAATTTGTTACTTCAGCATGGATTTGTTCCTACCTGCACTCTGCAAAATATCTATCTGTATGCTTAAACAGGGTATCCCACACCAAAGTGTTTCCCACCACCATTGATCAATGTGTCCAGGTAGGTGCTACCCCTCACCTCAGGGATGCTTGCACTGAGGGTCTCTGATTGTACTGTACCAGGTGTTAAAACTCATTCCAAATGCACTCCTCAGACACCAGTGTTGTGCTGCTGTTAAAGCTGAGCTTGAGGAGGAAGGCACAGAACAGATTAAAGCCATGACAACTGTGTCACACCTGAGGCCGTGACATAGATACGTGTTCAGCTATTTGTGCTTAAGCACCCAGAAGGTGGGCGCCCCTTTAAAATCATTTAACACTTTTAGTTTGGCTTTATCACCATATGATTCTCAAACACACTGCAGCTGTTTTCCTCACATGGAAATAAAACTATTTAAAATGGGCTGCCTTGCTGTTCGCTGTGGCCTCAGCAGGGTTTTTAGGTGCGACTGCCCGTGCAGGTGCTCGGGGCAGCTCCTGTGCTCCCGCGGCGGGAGCTGCCATCCAGCCGCCCTTGCTGAGGGACACTTGGCGGGACGCGCTGCCCCCTCGGCCTCACCCTCAGCTCACCCGCACCTACCCTCGCCTCGCCTCACCCCACCCTCCCGCTGACCTTCCCCTCACGGGGCCGCCCCGCGGGCGGTGAGGCGTTTGCCCCGCTGCTCGATGACTGAGACCCCACAACCGACACCGTTAGCCGGGAGAGCGATTAAAATAACATGGGGCTCCTCTAGGCGCTAATGGGATTAGCGGCGAGGCCGGCGAAGCACGGGCAGCGCTGCGGCCATGGCGCGCCTCTGATGGCGGGAGGGCAGCGCGGCGGCTGCGCCTCATGGGCGGGGGCGGGATACCCCAGGTAATCGGGGAGGGCAGCGGGGCGGGAGCGCCCCGGCGGCGGGCAGGGATGGTGGGGAAGGCCTGCTCGCCCCGGGGGCGAGGGGAGGCGGCGGCCGCCCCGAGATAGCCCAGGTGAGGAGAAGGCGAAGCGAGGGGCCTGGTCGGGGGCGGGGAGCGCGGCGCGGTGGGAGCGCGGCGGGAGGGAGGGAGGCGCGGCTGTGGGTCGGGGGAAAAAGCGCGGGGGGCTGCGAGGAAAGGAGTGCGACAGCGGGAGGAGGAGAGGAGCGCGGGCCCGGGGGAGGGCAGAGCGCGGCGGGAGGCGGAGGAGAGCGTCAGCTGGAGCGGGGATAGCGGGAGCGCGGCGGGAGGCGGAGGAGGAGAGCGTCAGCTGGGGGCAGAGATAGAGGGAGTGCGGCAGGAGGAGGAGGAGAGCGTGAGCCGGGGGGGCAGAGAGAGAGGGAGCGCGGCAGGAGGAGGAGGAGGAGGAGGGGAAGAAGCGCGACGCAGGGACGGCAGATGCCTGGAAATAAAAATTTGATGATTGCATGCAGCGGCTGGAGAGACTCTGTCGGTGGCGGCGGCGGGGACGAGGCAGGGACAGGGGGGGCGACGGCAAAATGAAGTATCAGAAATACCTGACTGTCTTGCAGATGGCCATAGGGGTGACCGCCTCCAACAGGGGCAGTCTGATGCCCTTAAAGAGGAAGCTGTGGTGAGTAGGCACAAACGGGGCCGCGGGCACTGCGGGCCGGGCCGGGCCGAGCGCGGGCCGCGGCGGGACGGGCGGGCGCGGCGGCGGGGGGTCCCCGCGGACATGAGGGGCGCCGTGCCCAGACCCGGTCTGCGGCTCCCGGCCGGCATCGCCGGGGCACAAAGTTCCCGGCGGATTCGTCGGCAGCCGCATGGAAACGCCGGGAGGCGTTGGTGCCGGCGGAGCTGTCCGCGCCCGGCCCGGCGGAGGACGCGGCTGGAGCAGGCTCCGCTCCCGCGGGCACGGTGCTGCCGGACCGGCACAGCGGCAATGGCAGCGCGGGCTGAGGGCGCGGGAGCGGCTCCGGCGGGGCTCCGCTTGCGTGACAGCCCGAGTGTTGCCGCCGATGTAGCGCAGTGTGCTCCCGCCCCGGGCTGTGCAGAGCCGGGTCCGGATTCCCTGCCCCTGCTGCTGCTGCTGACAGGTGTACCGAGAAAATGGGAACAAGGAGACGCAGGTCCAATAGATTAGTGAGAGCCAGAGTAGTGCCGTTCATATATGGTCATTTTTCCTTAAACCCTGCGTTTCCCCTCACTGATTCTCACTCCTTTTGTGCTTGCTGATTGTGTGCTGAACTGATTTTTCTGGATGAATCAACAACATGTTATGAAAAATGTATTAAAGTATAGTGGTGTAATGTGGGTGAGTAGGGCACCGGCAGGCGTATGGCACTGCAATACCCAGGCACTCGTGGGCGGGCAGGAGCCCACTGTTAGCTCCATGGGAGCAGCGGGACCTGTGTCATCATCAGGACAAATCCTGAGGAGGAAATATTGTCACATCTTCTGAGAGGATGATGTCAATCACAAATTTGTACACTGAGAATTTCTTATCTGAAAAGAACCGGGAGCAATGTAAAGGTGGTAGTGGTCTTACAGTTTTCTTTCACTGTACTTACCTGGCCCCAGTGAAGCAAAGTAAAGCATCAGAGAAGGCATGATAGGTCATTTTGTTTGAACATAGACAGTTTGCAAATAAAAATATTGTCAGCAGTTGTAACAAAAATGGGCCTTACATGAATTGTAGAATGTGGAGTTTTTAATACTTTGCTTTTCCCCACAGTAGAGACAGTGTCAAGAAAATGTATCAATTGAAGAAACATATTGTAGAACTAGTAAGCTTTCTGTCATTAATTCCAGGTCTTGGTATTCCTTGCAGATAGAACACAGTTTGATGACTCTGTTCATCCTGATTGTAAAGAAAAAAATCAAATTAAGTTTTAGACAAAAATATGTTATCATGCAGATAAATTTTATTACATTTAATCAGATGTTTTTACAATGTATTTGGTGGTTTGATTCTGATTATGTAAGTTACATAAAGTGTACCATACCTTTTTTATTCTCCCCAAATGCCACTCCTGTCTGTGTGCAGCAGTGGATGCAGTTGTGTGTTACATCTTTTGAGAAGTTTAATTATGAAAAATGTAATGATGATAGCGTTCTATTTAATATTTTGTATGTCTTCTTGAAAGTGTTTTGTTTGCTGGCATGTTAAGGGAAAGCTATATGTAATTGTGTGCTTTAAAAGTACATCTGAAAGGACCTGATTCAACTCCTGCTTTGTCTTCAGTTGGAGTTAGATCAGCTCTATGTTGTCCTGTTTCATGATGAGATTTTGTGCTTTTTGAGGTACAGCAAAATATGCTAGTGGCTTCACAATAATACATACCACAAGCATTGCATTTCATAACATTTCTAACTTGGCATCATGTTGCTGCAATGCAATGCTGTGTGAAGATTTAATTGACTAAAAGTGTTAAAGCAAAATAAGGCAAACTTTTTTTTTAATTTTAGGGAGATGCATGAATTACTTGAGCATTTAAAAGTATGTCTTTGGGATATTCTTATTAATAGGTAACATGATATATATTCTCATTTTCTTTAAGAACTTTAATAGCATTAGGCATTATCTGTATGGATAGATTTTATGCTTATGGATGAAATGTTATTTTCTGATGCACTTAGAGAAGTGCTTAAAGGTACTTTGTCATGCTAATTTTTTCTTATTTCTGCACAATCTTTATCAAATAATGCATTAAGAAAATCTTAAAGAGAAATATGTTGCTGTTACTCAAATCAATGCAATATTTGTGTATATTCACAATACATAAACCAAAAGCATATTCCAATACTGTATCCCTGGAAATCTCAAAAATACCTAAAGAAAACATATAAATCAAGTTCATCTATAGTCAGGGGGTGCTTTTAAATCTATTTTTATTTGCTTATTTTTAAAAGCTTAAAAAATTCTCTTTAATCAACAAGATTCATAAGCTCTTTGATGTGTGAATCCATATTGTAAGTGGAAACGAAGATCTAATTTAATAAAAAAGGGTTAAAATGCTCATCCTTTTGTTTGTGGAGATAATCCACCTGAATCCTACTGAAAGAAAATGAAAAAGGTAACAGCAATGTTTTATTTCTTTAGGGAGCATCTGTCACTCCAATTTTCTCCTGCTTTCCCCCCCACCAAAGTCGATGTCCTGTTCTGTGATGCGTGGAAGCAGAGCTACAAATGAAAATACCAATGTCTCATGATGGGTTAAGAATAAATAGTTATTAAGTGGCTAGGAATAAACCAGGCAATTAGAGAGAAGGAAGCTATGCCACAGGCTTGCAGTGGGAGATGAGGAGACAGAAACCTGCTTTGTATGGAGTTTGTAATTTTATGATGAGGTTTACTTGGGGCAGTAGTTCTGGACTCAGTGCTGGAGGAAGCTGCTGGAGTCCTGAACTGCTGATTCAGACCCTTTCCTGTGTGTGTGCAGTGTTGTAATCTAATATGTAGGAGCCTAAACGAGATGAGTAGGATGTTTTTAATCCTCTTGCTGGAGGGACAGCATTTGGATACAAAACCCACCATCATAACTCTGCTAGGACAGGTAGAATGCAGCAGGGACTAACATCTGCAAAGGTGGTCAAGAAGAGACTGACAGCTGAACTGGGAGTAGTTTAAAAATAGTAAATTTTTATAAATATTTACTGAAATCCCAATATGGGCAACCTGAGTCCTTTTACAGTAGAGAAATGCTAAATCACATCATTAAGGGGAGTTGCACAGGTAGAACATAATTTCTTGTCAAACTGATTATTGCATTTTTCTGTTGCAAGGAGAAGATGGCGGGCAAATAAATAAACAAATGAAAAAGAAAAAAAACATCAACAAAACCCCCAACAGGAAATTCTATCCATTCTAATAGTTCTTCTCACTAATATTCCCTTCTGGTTCTTACAGAATTTGCCTTGACTCTTTCAGAGTTCCTGTGCTTTGGTGAACACCCCCGCTGCTCCCCTTGGTGCAGGGGAGTGCAGCATTGTGAAAAAAGGCAAAAAGCTCAGTTAGTGATAGGTTTTCATTGGGGAGATTATGGAAATGACTGAGACTATTCCATATTTACATTCTTTTAAGAATGATTGGTAGTTGTCTGAGGCAATCTAGGTTACAGAAAAGAATGCAGATGCAGTGCACTACAGAATTTGAATTTTGACAGGATCCAGTTCCCCTGTTAGGTGCTGTTGTTAAAAGAATGTGTGATATAGAAGCCTGGATGTTAAATGATAGCTGCTTCTTGTAAGATACTGCACAGGCACATTTATTTTCAGGCATAGGAGTAAACTTATTTGGAATCAGTGAGGAGTAACCAGCATGTCTGGAATTAAGCACTGAATGCTTTCTTGTCTCAGAGTCTTTGTATTTAAGCTTCTTGGCTGTAGAAGCCCAGGCTTATAATGAAGAATGTCTGTTTTATCATTAGGACCATCCCTAGGGAGAAAAGTGTCATTGTTTGTTTATGTTCCAAGTAGAATCATATTTAGTATAATTAAATAATGGAAAATGTCATCTTAATGTAGGAGAAAGAAAACATCGAAGATTGATCTTCTTGGTGTCTCTACAGAACTCTATGGAAAAGTACAGATCTTCAGAATGGATATTTCCCATTTTTGATTACTAGTTCCAGTTAATATTGTTTGAAATTAGGATAAAAACTTTAGTTTAGCCCATTGTAAATCTTTATTTATGTTGCAAGTTAATTAATACTTAATTTTTTTCCTGAGGGAGGTGTGGTTAAGGATACATCCTTAGAATCATCATACTTGCGGAGGTGCACAAAAATTCAACACTGCAGCTGAGTGCTCAGTGTCTCTAGCATTGTTTCAAATGTGCTTTTTCTCAAACAAATATTAATATTGAGTAACTATAATTGTTAGGATTTCCAATCTGGTCAGTGGGTGTAAATGTCAGCTTTTCCAGCCTTGTGTTTGAGACAGAAGCCAGTGCTCACACTGAGCTGAGCCCAGCCTGCGTCCTCACTTTTGGTGGTGCTGAGGAAGCTTGGCTTCTAATGGGAGGTGTAATAATTATGGGAATTTTATACATCTCCCAGCTGAGATTTGTGTAGCTGCCAGAGGCAGAAGTTTTTGAGAAGCTTGCCTTGCTTTCTTTATAGGATAGGCAGGCAACTTGCAGTATATGAAAAGTGCAATAATTATGTCCCCATTAGAAGTCTTGTTGAGGCTGCATGGTTGTCAAAACCTTGTCCACTCTGCATTGACTCCAGCACTAATACTGCACCTGGAAAACAAATACAGAAAATGTGTCATTTCAAGACATGTTTTTTAAACACTCTGATGCTGACTTTTATAAAATTGCTCAGAATTCTAATCGCTGAACAAGAAGAGAGTTTATGAAGTTCTTCAAAGATTTTCAATATAACTGGTCTGTCTAGAAAGTAAGATGACAGCAGTAATTTCAGACATAATTTAACTACAAAAAAATCAGGTGATATTGAAATTTGTTATAAATAGTAATTATATGTGAGTAGAATATCACTTTTATTCATAGACTCATATTATACTCGGACCATCTGATTATTTTATAACATGTGTTAAGTCATTAGCCCTTGATATGACTCTTCACCTTGAAGTCACTGTTATTTTGTTCGGCTACTGTGCTTGTCAGTGGAATAGAGATAGTGAAAGTTTAGGGGTTTTTTGCTTATTTTACAAACTAGAGAAATAATTTAGAGTCATGGTTATGTAATGTGATATATGATCAGGAAGAAGTCAAGGTCAATGAAACCATTGTAAGAATTGTGGATAATAAATAAGGGCTTCAGACTCCAGGTGGGATATACAAAATGGTTTCATTTTACTTGACTAATATTTTCAAAAGTTAATTAATTGGGTGCCTTAATTTAGGATTCCTGTGATGAGCTCCATTAAAAAGGTGTTATGTTTCCAGAATATCAAACACACTCTTTGAACAGAAACAGCAAATTTGAAGCAAGGCGTCAGGAATTGTTCACTACCTTCAAAGATCCTTATGCTGTATTCTACTTTTTGAAGCCCTAGACTTCCTTGAGCTTTTCATTCCTAGGCTTTTGTTCAGGAGTACTTGCTTTAAAGTAGTTGATGGCCTGCAGGTACTTTAAAAGGGCTCTTACATATTTTTCTCCTTTAGCCTGTGGTAATTCCTCTATACTCCTGATGCAGGTATTACAGTGACTTAGCAATTCACTTATTAATCTGCTATTAATATTGTATTAATATTAATTCAGAGATTCCAATAAAAGTTGAAAGGAGACAATCAGATGCAGCAAATTTTATTAGTAAGTGTTTTTTTAAACTTAAGGTTCAAATGCCAGAACAGTACATTGCATTATAGTTTCAGTATTCACATAAAAAGAATAAAGTTTGTTTCTCTGATTACAGTGAACACTTTGGGAAATAAAACATGATTCAAAAGAGAGAAGGATTTAAAAAAGATGTTTATCAGATTTTTAAATAATTTCATTTTGAGTCAATCTCAAGACACTTTAGTCCTTTTCTCATGGCTTTGCACTCGCATGGGTTTATTTTGGAACTTTATATTCTGAACTTTAGAGGTGTACTCGCTGTGGAAATCACTAGTATTTGAAGGGATTCCTGTGCAATACTACATGAGTGCTACTAGAAATGGATTCTTGAGAGTCTCATTGCTGTAGCCAGCATTCTGCAAAGCCTGGGTAAAACTGATCCAAGTCTGTCTCAGGTCTCTTACTGCTTCCCTTTGCTGAAACTCTGGGAGGAGTGCAGGCCCTGGAGAAGCTGGTAGTTAATTGGTTTGCACTTGTCCCAAAGTCTCCTCTTCACCCAGAGTCAAACCCCCTGTGATGCTGTCAGTATGAATATCTTGCCTCAGTTCCTTCCTTTGGTGTACATACAGTGCAAAGCTTCCCAATTCCCAATATCAATGATATTGACTGGATTTTTCTTTGGTTGGTTAAGTAATACTTTATTTGCTTGTAAAGCGATCTAGAAACTAATGATTTTGTAAAGGATTAGAGGGAATAGATAAATTGTGATACTCCTTCTCTGTAATTATATTTTGTAACTTTAAAAATACTTTTATGTATCTTAGAAGCTAACAAGTAACAGCCACAATTTATTCTCCAGCAGAATGAAATGATAGCTGGATTCCAGTGGCAGCACGTTCATTTTTTCAAGTGGCTGTAAAGAGTGAAGCTCCTAAACAGAAGAGCCTTTAAAACATGTCATTAGTGTGGTTCTTTGTTAAAACTGTGTAACTTTGATTAGCTTGTTATTTGTATTTGTTTGGGTTTTTCCATGTAAGTAGTTTTCTTTTTTTTTATAAAGGTTTTTTTTGTATCGGAAAACATTAAAAGACTTGCAGCCTAAAGAAATGCACATTTGTGGGTAAGGCCGTAAAATAAATGCCTTGAAATGTTATTCAAAATAAGGAAAAGTCCAGTGCAGCTTTACAGCTGTTTAACTTTTCTATTAAGTATAAGGAGGAAGTCTAACGTGCCATGCATTTAATTAATCAGAGGTGCATTTGAAGATTAATTAACCCAAATTATAAGTAATGGAGTAGGCAGCCCTCAAAGATTCCCTGTAGAGAGAATAAACAGAGACTCTGACAGCAGGGGAACAATTGATCTCTCTGAGGGCTCCAGCATCTGCATCTGCCATGGACACAGAGTGTGTTCAGTTAGGTACTTGAGCAGAGATGTTTGGAGCACTCTATTACAGAAGAGACATTCACACAATAGCAATGTGCTGCCATTGTAAATGTCACTGTCTGTGCAAGAAGATAGAGGCTGAGCAGTTGTCTTTCTTTGGAAATCTGTCCTGGTAGTTCTTGAAGACATTTTAGCAGGGAATCCATAGTGTTCTTGAAATTTTTGCTGTGTGAACAAATATGTTACTGTAGTAGGCAGGCATGGGTCTCAGAATTCAATCCATATATGATTAGACAAAAAATTCCAGTGCAGTCTCAGCAAGAGTTTCATATTGTAATTAAGATGTATGGATATTACAGTTATGTGTTCAGGTAGAAATTTGCGGTTTGAAGTTGGCAATAAAATAACCCAAAGGGAAAAACCATCTAAACCAAATTACTGTGTTATCAAGAGAACTTGGAGCAAGCTGTTTGAATGTGGGTCTGTGTGCATGTGTAAAAAACCCCCAAAATCAGGCATCTGAAAACAAAATAGTTATTTGGTAGTTGCAGTGATTCAACAAAAAAAAAGAAGGGCTTTATCTTTATAAATTGAATAAGAGATAAGAGATTTGAAAGGATTTGCTTTCATTTTTAAGTTTGGATATGGTAATTTCTTCTCCCTAGCAATCCCATGGCCATGTTATCCTGACCATGACGTTGTATAGACCTGGAAGTCTTGCTAATCAAACAAGAGTATTCAGCATGTGCTTATTGTATTTTGTATTTGGAATTTGGTATTTCAGGAATTGATATAGCCCACTATGCAATGTCCTGTTTAAGACATGTTATATGTTTAAGACATCTCCACCTTTCTTTTTTGCACAAAGATTTATGTGCATACAAAAGCCATTAATTCTAAGTTAAAGAACACAAAAAACATTCTAAAGTGTTTTTTCTGTGAGAGGAATCTTAATGGGTTTTGGGAGAAATACTGAACTGCTGTCCAAAGACTATGGAAATGCAAAAAAATACATATTATTTCTTTTTTAAGCTGTTTTTTGAAATCTTCTATGGCTGCAGTTGAGAAATAATATGATATAAGTATAAATCTGGGCATGAAGACTTCAGGTTTTTAGGTAATTCTTGGTGAGTGTATTTGCTGGAATGGAGTTTTCCTTTTCCTTAGGGGCCAGTCTGACTAGGGACTATTTTGTATTTAAAATATTAACGTCACAAATCCTAGTACACTTAGTTAATTGTTAACTTAGTTCTGCTTATTAGTGATTTCCAACAAGCTCATTGAAATATGAATTGCTTCCTCCAAATATTTTAGTTATGGACTCCCCCTAGGACTATGTGTAGATTCCAATATGATGAAAGGCCTTATCAAGTGTAGTTGCTTAATATATTACCCCTATAACTTTAACAGATGCTATTAATGTCATTATTGTTGGTTGTTACTCATTGCTGGAATAGCTGAAGCACCATCAGCACTCAAACTGGAAAAGGTCAAAAGCCAAATACTGCCAGGCTCCTGGTGATTTAACTGACAGCCATCAATGTGTGTCACAGGACTTGGGTTTCTACTGAAGAAACAAAGAAAAATAGTCCTTTAAAATCTTCAGAAGTAAAATATATTTTTCTACAATGTGTCTTTTTTCTGATTCTACACACTTTTGTAAAAAAAAGATCAGAATGTTTTGGACAAAATCTGCAAGCAGTGTGGTCTTGATGGGAGCTAGACTTCTACATACTTGTGGTCTTATTTTGGCACTTAGTGATTGAAAACTGTCACTTGAAATGACATTTCTTGTGTGTATAGCATGGTGATGTGTTTTCCTTTGTAAATGTTTTACTTTAAGCAAATAAAAGAATGTATTCTTTGTCTGAAATGTGGCTCTTTTTGTTTGGCAGGGTAACTCCATCTTCCGAAAATCCCAATGGTGCTACCTGTAGTGTAAGTCAGGGAAAGCCCTCTTTAAGAAGAATAAAAGGGAGAATACACAGAAGCAAAAGTCTTGATAGCATTGATTTCTGTGAATTCACTGTAAGTACTATATCTTTTACATTTATCTTATATGAAGTTAAGAGAATCTTATTAATGAAGCAGTTTGCTTCTTGCATTGGGTTTACCTGTTAGTCAGCTTAGCCCTGGTATTGTACTTAATGTTTTAATTGCCTTGCTACTGCCAGATATTATGAGCAGTGGTGTCACTTATATGATTGGTGATGTGCAACTACATTCTTGTTCTTCAGCAACCATGAGACAGAAATTCCTATCTCAAATTTTAACATTGTTGCCTCCATAAGATTAAAAAATTGACTTGCAAATGGAGTAAATATGAAAAAAAAATGATTTCGAGTCTTATTTTTATATTGAGATTTTGGAAATTGTGTTTAAAGTCAAACATGACTTTTTACAAAACCCAAATAACTATTTCAGTTGCCTATGGCTATAACTAAGTGCTAGAAAAGGAAATATATTTTTCTAAAAGATGTGTATGCTTCTAGCACTTGAAAGCTGGTGTCATAGGTGATAGGTTACTTCAATTAGGCAGCACTGGTGTATTCCTTTTCTCTTCTCTTTGCTTAGGGGGTGGATGTGTTTGTGTTACAGTTTCAGAAACTTCAATGTGATCATGGTAAAGGACCATGACAACCTCCCAACTAACTGGAGGGAATTTGGTCAAAACAAATTATTTTCTGATAAGCTAAAATAATTTACTCTTTAAGTATTTAAACAGTGTCAAAGAATATGTTGAATTATAAATTGGTTATGAAATATGAGGATGAAAGAGCTAAAAAATATGTGCTGTCTTTAAAATGCAGAAATCAATAGTGATGTGAAGATATTGTGTGGCATTGCATGGTACTAGAAACAATATCACTAAAATATTCAGATGGGATTTGGGGAAACATCTTGAAGGCATAACAGTGGTTTGAGTGTGTTGTCTTTCAGTGGGATGTTTTTCACAGATGATGCCAATAGCATAATTGGTATTTTTTTCCTCAGGACAGCTTTGTTTCTAATTGCCAAGTCTCACAGCGCTATCTTTGGGACAAAGAGCTTGTTGTTTGCTGTTCAAGGAAGTGATGAAGTTCCTGGGAAGGATTTGGGATGTGGTGTGTTTTGTGGGTTCTGGCCAGTCCTGCAGGGCCGTGTGGCCTGGCTGGGAGAGTGAGGAGCTGTGCTGGGGCTGTGCAGCCTCATCCCCGCTGCCCTTGGTGTGTCTGTGCTCACTGTTGTCACAGCACCGATCCTGCTGTGATCATTGCTCTGCTGAAGGTTACAAATTCCCCCAGGGAGCAAAATTTCCTTCTGCTATATGGGTCTTCATCTGTGTGGTCCTATTAAGGAGTTTTATCTAAATCTATCTCTACTCCTGGGGCCTTCAAAGAAAAAGAGATTATAGCCAACGGTAAAAAGAATTTCTTGCATGCCCTAGAACCTTTGCAGAGAGATTTGAGACAGATAATAATGGGCACGTCTGTGTCTATAACATACAATGTGTAGAGTGTGTCATAGATAAATTCATACATTAATAGCTAAGTATTGATAATTATGATCAGTGAAGGAAGTTCACTTTTTCTGAGGTCCCACATTAAAGGATGACACAGATTTAAGTAGCTAAGCACACAAATCAGAGTTAAAAATATGGATTTTCTTGCTGCTACATGATTTAGAATCATACCGAAATATTTCTTGATATTGTATAATTGCGGTTTTATTGTTCTCAAATTGTGATTAAAAATAGATCTAAAGAAGTAATTGAATAAATTAGTGTGCCTAAGTCTTTCAAGAGTGCTCTCAGAATGGAACATTTTTCATGTTAAGAGTCTTCATCTAGTTAAAACACTCTGGCACTGGCAGACAGAAAACAATTAAAAATAAAAATTCAAACACAAAGGAGGTTCTAAAAATGTTCTCCTTACAACTATTTTATTATGTAGTATATTCATTTTATGCACAGTGAAGTTGAAAAGTTTCATATTTAAATATGTGGATAACTTATATGCTGACAGCATCCAGTGAGCTGTTGGTTTCATTCATCATCTAATGAGAATGAGATCCATTAATAATTCTGAATGTTGCCTGGTTTCACTTTAAAATAAGTAATGTCAACATAAATCCTAAACTAATCTTTTTTGGAAACCTTTTGTTTAAAGGTTTCACTCAGCAAATTCTTACTGATGACAAATCCTAACAGCAGAAAGACGTAAAAAATAACTTATGCTTTCTTTTCTTGAAGTGAATAAGTGTGTCCCCCATGGGGAAGTTCTGCATTTCAATGCAGTATGCCCATACAAAAATTCAACACATGAAAATGCTGTGTTTGCTACCTGACTGTGACTTCACCTGAAGCTGGGGACAAGTTGTGGGAACTGCATTAAACTGGGAGGCTCATTAAGAAATAGGTTTATTCTTTGCAAGGGAGGGATTAACCAGTGAAGAGCCTTTTGCATGTGTAAAATTTCAGCAGAGGCCATGGAGGGACTACCATGGGTGACTTTAGAGGGTTGTCTGGGCAAGGTGATGCTGCCAAGTCTGTTGTTTACTGCAGTTAGTAACATATGAAGTTTGTGCTGTTTATGNAGCACACAGTTCCCAGCTGGTGCCCTGCATACCTGTATTAACATCTCACCGCTGGCTCACCTGTATTAAGCTCACAACACCCTTCCAGAAGGCCTAAGTTCTTCCTGATTACAAGTGGTGAGAGTCTGCAGGATTGCTGACAAAATCTCAATTTTATTTCTTAGTGATACCTCTGCTGTCTTAAGTGGATGATACTGGGGTTTGTAAGTGATGCCTCCTTTTACCGTTTTGCTAAGGCAGCAAGTGAGAAGATAAAGTGATGAAATTATGTTAAGCCACAGAGTGATAGCACAGCAACTCCCTTAAAAAGCATATCCATTTTCAACTTCTTGCACCTTTTTTTCTTTTCTTTATCCCCTCCATGTATTAGCAGTACCACTTAGTCAGATTAGCACCTGTTCATCCAAACAAAGTAAAATCTGTTTTATTGCTCTTCAGTTCTTCTTTAAATGAGTATCATCATGCTATGCTGTGCCAGATATTAGCCGTTGAAAAACTCAGTTTTAGTGGTATGTGTAAAAAATACACCTGTATTTTATGTTAAATATCAGCAAATCATTGTTTTCAACCCAAAAATGTTGCAGAACTCCTCGTCTACATTGTGGAAAAAGGAAGAAAAGGTAAAGAAAAGCATTATCAGCTCTTGGGGGCACGTGGAATACCTATTTCCTTGTAGATTGAGCTTGTTGTACTAATGTTCATCCATATTTTAATCTTTGTTACTCTGAACCAAGCCCTGGCTCTGTACAGGCTACCCCAGATAGCAGTAGCATTTCTGAGCCCAATTCGTTGACAGGGTTTTTGTTGTACTAGGCATTGTGCAAACATGAAATGTTTGCTCTAAAGGACCTTACAATCCATTTCTAATAATAGGTAAGATGTGACTAAACTTTGATTCTTTAGCTGCATATGGCTCTGAAGCTGCTCAAGTGCTGCACTGATGCTAGGGCTTCTGAAGGTCACGGTGGGATGCAGGTGCATTTTGGGACTGCCCTCCTTGATAGAGCCCTGGGAGTTGTTCTCCTCTGGTGTGGAGCTGCCTTGGGAGGCTGTGTGACAGCTCAGAGGTGTCTGAATGGATCTCGTGGTCTGGTTGCTGCCTGTGTGACAGAATTTGTGCAGGTCTCATAGCACTACAAACACTGACCACCCCTACAATGTGAGGATGCAGAGAAACTGTTTCTTTCTTTTCCTTTTAGTCAGTGCTGATGTTTTCTGGGTAAGACAAAAAGGGAGATTTTGAAAGCTTTTATAAAGAGCTCATATAATGAATTTTATGTCTAAGATACTTTTAGTTTTGTAACTCTGATTAGACTTGAGAAATTATTGAAATCAGCACCTTGAAAAGTGTGTTTTGAAAGGAGCACAGATTTCAAGCCTCTCCTGCTAAAAGCAGCCCGTTGGACAATGGAGCTCATCTTGGAAATCAGAGCACTGCAGTTATTTCCAATATGAGCAAGTCCAGTGCAGGAGGCAGCTGGTGCTAGCCTGCTCTCACTAAACATGCACACAGCTAGGTTCAGTTCACCTGCAGCTGGAGAAAGCAGAACATCTCCAGTGTACTTCCATTTGTATTAGAGTTAAAATCCAAGGAGTAATTTGCAAAATGTTATACCGATGGTGGTTTCTTTTTCTCACTTTTCCATTCCTTTCTAGCAGTTCCTTTTTCAGGTGCATTGTTTTGTCTCTCCGTGCCATATACTGCCAATGAGGTGATGTTGGCTAGAATCGCTGTGCACCAGTGCTTTAGAGGTTCCTGATGTCAGCATGTTAGCACAAAAGTAACACAGTAGGGTAGGAGATTACCGAAAAGAGGAGAAAAGAAAGACAGCTACGTACAAAGAGCAGTCTGAATAAAGCACTGTGGAATGCATGACAAAATGGAAGAGGCAACAAAGGAAAAGATAATCAGAAAGTGAGAATTAGCTCATGTGCTGTTACCTTCCTTAGATGGGGAGCACACACGTTCACCTAGAACAGTAATTTTTAGTGCACTGTATTAAGTGTTATACCTTTGAACGGGGGGTGATACCTTGTATAATTTCTTGCGGGGGAGCTGCAGAAACTCGGTGTTTCTGTGTGCTTGCCTGCTCTCATTAGCAGGATGGAGTGATTGACCTCGCATGCTCTGTGGGGGCGTGTGCCCGGCATGTTCTGTGTGCCGGGAGCTGCGTGAGCGCCCAGCCCTGCGAGCAGCTCCCGACAGCGGCTGTGGCGTTGTGCTGCTGCTGCCCTTTCACGTGCTTTATCATTTCTAATGAAGTTTCAAGGCTTTTTAGAGGCTTTAGTGATTAACTTTAATGCATGTTTGTGATGACATCCCTATTTCACTTCCCCAGTCTCCCTGGCAGATTTTTATAGCGTACAGCAGGCTCAGAATCAGTTTGTTGTCAGAGATGTTCTTACCACTGTGTTGGGTGACTGTTGCTGTGAGTAGCCCCATTCCCCCAGTGAAAAAATGTAGTAATCAAAACATAATACTGCACTATATTGGTTTACTTGTCATGGAGCATATTGCTGAGCAAGGCAGCCCGGTCTGTACCAAAGCAGAGATTTATTGCAGTTTTTTACTTAATTTTATCTATTGCAAACTCATCTTCCCATTGAATCATCCTACAAATGACTTCTGAGGTGGTAGATATTATTCAGTAACTTGATTTTTGTTTTCTTTTTTAAAATAAAATTCTTCAGGTTTTATATTTCCATTTATCTTGATTTTCCTGCTGAGTATTTTAATTTGAATATGTGTCTGTAAAACTCGTAAAATTTTTCTTGAATAATAACACAAATGGTATGTATCAGACTCAGTTTCTTAGGATGGAGACATAAGAGGGCTCATGTTCTTTAAAAAGTCCTGCAGGTATTTTGGTCATCTCTGTAGATGTGGAAGGAAGAACTCATTAGCACAGCTGGAGTCTTGTGGATGCCCTTAATTTGTTACTGTTCAGAGAAGTGTGGTTGTTATGCAGCTGTTTCTGAGATTTAAATCCTCTCTGGTAGCTTAGCCTTGCTTCACAATATTGTTGTTGTACTGTAACCCATTTATTATAATAATTTAATCTATTGATGGTGTATGAACACACTACATACTTTATACAGTTTCAGCCAGTTTATTTTACCTAAGATAGTCTAAATAATAGAAAAAAAAGAGGAATATTTAAGCAGTTTATGCATTTTACAATTAATGACATGAAAATACTTTGTCTTACATGTGCATTTTTATTGGTCAAGTATATAGAAAAAACCCAGAAATATACATATTACTTGTTTTAATATATAGAGTTAATAGTTTTAAATACAGAGGAAAAAGAGTTTAATTTGAACTAGTGTGGAAATATAATACTGATAGAAAGAGGGAAAAAACCTGGAGGCTTTTGATCCAAGATTACAATTCTTCTGGGAAAAAGTATATTTTCAGCATTGTTTATTCTGTCATCTTGCTTTTTATTTAAAAACTTTGGATTTGTTTTATGTAAGAGCTATTCTAAATGTCAAGGCAAATTATTAAGTCTCAAGCATAATACTAGGTGAAGCTTATACAGCCTTAAGATTAACCTAAGGAAGTTAACCATAAATGAACAAGTAATTTAATTTGCTAAATTCTGAATTGTGATTGACCTTGATTTGTGTTTCTGAATTGACTCAGACTGATTGATTTACGTTTCTCAACAAATTCAGAGTTCCAGTTTAAATCTACCAAGGATGTTAACTGATGACTGTGTTTACATTTAATTTAAATTAGAAATATATATTTGAGTGCATATTTTAGGTTGTTTTTATTTCTTCTCAGAATGGCACTGTGAATTTGGGCAGATGGAGCTGTACTGAAATACTCTTTGGCATTTGTTAGGGAAATACCTGCTTGATTACTCCACCACCATTATACTTGGCGGATGATTGTGACTTGTCAGGCCCATCATCTCTTAAAATGTCAAAAGATATGTAGGCCATGGTGTATTTTGTCTTTAGGTTACATAATATCAGCTCCTCTTTGTGTGGTGCTGTGGGATGCTATTGTCATTTAGTCTCAGTATCAGTGCCCACCTGCCAGTGAGCTGCAGCCAGCCCCAAGCAGGGTCCAGTTGTTTGTCCTTCAGCTAGCCCAGAGATGGAGGGGAGCAGAGAGGTGATTTAGAATGACCACTATCCCTGCTTTTCTGATGCCTCTGAGCTCCTCTGAATGTCTCAATTGCTGAGCTGAACTCTGTATGGAGCCACATGATGATCAGTGTTGTATTAAAGCAAATTGATGGGATGACTCAGGGAAAAGAGTAACTCTCATACAAATGTGAGCTTCTCTAGGTCAATGCTAAAGTAATTTTTTTTCTGAAAAATCAAGGTTTCTTATTGTAGATTAGATACCTTAATGTTTTGTTAGGCATTAGATACTTGTATAATAAATAATTGTTTCTGTCCAAAAGAATTGTATGTGAGTGACTCTAAACTGGCTTTGAGTCTAAGTGCGTTTATCTTTCATGCCAAAAATTCTTCCCAGATTTATTTCTGGAGTAGAAGTTAAGATTATATTGCTCAATCTGTTTTCCTGTTATTGATAGATTTTATTTGTTTGACCTTTCTCTACTGTTGTGCTCAAAAAGAGGCAGACTTGTTATATATGAGAAAGCAAAGACTGCAACAATTTCTATTGCAGGCTCTCAGCCTTGTGCTTAAAAATAGCAAATAACAGAAGTGTCAGTATGAGTGGCTTTTCAAATATATCACTAGAATGTATATGCTAGTAGCATGTCTGTTTTAATATTTTTATTAGGTTGCTGGAGGTTTTTTCAGTTTAGGTTTGTTGGATGTTTGGGGTTTTTTGGGTTTTGCTAGTTTTTTGCCTCACCAAAACTGCTTCCCCTTGGAAAGCAGAGTTTAGGTGATTAATTCTAATGGCCTTTAAAATTTGATTTTTATTATGAAACAAAATATGTTGTTTTTGTTTGCAAAAGCTGCTTGGAACCTTCTGTCGTTAAATACTTGTCTATGTGTGGGCACCACTGGCATGTCTGCAAAGATATAATAATTTCATGGAAATAATAATGATCCTATAATGCAGGTACAGTCAGTGTCAGCATGCAGTCTGTGGTGGGGACAGAAATTTTTCTCGCTGCTTTTTCTAGCAAAAGAAATGGAAATGTTTCCTTTGACCTTCAGACACCTACTTTCTCAGAAGTAACTGAGAAACTGAGTAACTGTTACTGTCTCAGAAACAGCATTCCTTGATCCATGCCTGGCAATACCAGAGAAGGTTAAGGATGGGAATATTTCATATTCCACCTGCACTTAGAACTTGTTTGTGCCCTGAAATGAATGGAAAAATGTTTTCTTCCTGAAATAGGAGAATTGATCTGCATGAAAAATCAGAGCAGCTTCATAACTTATGCACAAAGACAATAGCCACAGTTATAATTAAGGCCTTCAGGTTTTTGAGAGATTTTAGGCCTCAAGCCTTTCACTCAGTGGGATTCTCTCCAAGTGCCCATCCCTTGGTATTCTCAGCAAGCAGGATTTTAGTCAGACAGGCCAGCTTGGTGTGGGGGTACTTCTGGAGTATTCCAGAGGAGCAGGTACTGGTACATGTGGAAATGATGCAGACAGAATGTCTGCAAGGGTTGCAGTAATTCTCAGCTTTGTTTTATTAAGCCCAAAGACGCACTTGGCCAAGTGCTGATGGTGCTGAGGGTGAGCTGGGCAAGGTCTTGAAATACGTTTGGCCTTCTTAGAAGATCTTTTGAATTTTTTTTTCTTTTAAGCTTTTCAAGTTACAATAGAAAAAATAAAATCAAAGTATTCCATAGCTGTTACTCAGAGACTCCAGTAAGGATAGCTACTGGAACATTTCAAAGTAGGATTTCACAGCACTGGGTTATATTTCTTTCCTTACACTTTGGAAGAAAGTCTTTTTTAGTTACACAAAGGGTTGAGAAGATAGTGTGAGTGCTTAAGCAGCTGCAGAATTCCTCCTTTTAAAGTGAGCCATGCTCAAGTTTATCTGTCACTATCCAGACGCTGATGTGCATATCTGTCTATATAAATTATATAAACATAAATATACATGTGTACTATG
>WBNQ01049801.1:1946-18226 GCA_013401375.1 Spizella passerina | reverse complement strand
AATTAACCTTTTCTGTCACCAATATCTTCCCCAGTCTTTCATCCAAACTTTTCTGTATTAACAGCTTGATTGACACCTACAAAAACAAATTAATCTGGTATTCTTAATCTGGTATTCTACAAGTAGCACTGGATACAGTCCAGATTCAGTCTGATCCCTGTAGAGAAAGTAGTCAAAGTGCTAAAAAGAAAAGGTGTTCCAACACAGCATGAAGTGTTCAGGAAGGGATGGCCGTTATATTTGAGAAAAGGTTAATTTCAGCTTCCGGATTTGATGTTCTCCTCACTTTGGGGTCTTCAAATCTCCCAGTTTATCAAATCTCTAATTTCCAATTTATCAAAAGGGTTATGTGCCCATTGCCCTAAAATTATAAACCCACTTTGCATCCTGAATTCCAGATCTGATAGCACATAAGACCCCTGCATCATCACTTTGGATCTATATATTTATATTGGATTTATGTTTTCAATAGAAATGAGACTTATAAACAGCAGTGGTAAAATCTGTTGAGCAGTCTCTTAGACAGGATAACCTTCGTGCTCAGGTAATGCAGACTATCTTCACACCATTTTCTCCACTATTTCAAAAAGATCATTGTATACTTAGTAAAAATCCACCCAGCTGCTCCTCCTGTCAGGAGCTACTGCTTAATGTCCCTGAGGTCACCACTGAATGTGACAGCTGAGTGCTGCTGCTTCCTCATCAGCACAGCACGGACACAGCAATCACTCAGGGACTGTCTAGACTGACTGTCACAGATTCCCATCACATCTCTTTGATTAACACATTTTTTCTTGGGCACAAGAATCTTTGTCATCTGAATGGCTTTGTAGCCAGTTTAACATCCATTTGGAGAAATCAAAAGACTGATATTAAATGCTATAAATAGTAACTCTGGCTCACAGATGGAGTTTTATTTTTAACTCACCTCTTCAACAAAAAAAATTGCTCAGGAGGATGGTATCTATCAATACCATAATTTAAAAGCACGTGAGAGAAGTGATAAGAAAAGGACAAATTTTATTTTCTTTCTCAAATTGAAGTTTGATCAAAACCCAGTAAATATCTGAATTTGATGCAGTTGTTGGGTTTTAAACCTCCAGCTTGGCCTTTGGACATACCTTAATGATCCCCACCCACTGTCCCTAATCACAAAACAAAAAAAGGAGTCTTTTCCTGATCATATACAAAATGTGATCTGCAACACAGTGTTTAGAGTCAAAGCACATATCATCAGATAAATACAGCTTGGCCAGTGGTGTGCACCCCAGATCCCCTTGTAACTGGTCACCATTGCATGAATGAGGTTAAGAAGAAACAGCACACATAATTTCTTGTCTGTGCAAGACATCCCCTAGCGCAGCACGGTATTTCAAGCATCAGGTCACAAAAAACCCCACCTAATGCATACTCACACATGTGTGGATTTTTCCCAAAATTACGAATGAGCAAGATACTTGACTGTGGGTGGATGAAAAGCACATGATATACACTACAATGCAATTTCTGCTAGCACCCTAAAACCATTTTCAGTTCTCAGCACTGAGCTGGGCCTAGCCTCATCATCCACTTCAGTAGCTCAGATCTCTTCCAATTTCTGTGCACAGGGGACATTTCAGAGTTTGCATATTGGTATTTCAGCCCCATAAGAAGTTTTGGTAAATCTATTTGTATGCTGCATCCTCTCTTTGATGGGAGAACAAAGAAGCCAAGGAAAATGCAGAAGGCATCACTCACCTGGATACTGAAAAACTTCAAGTGTCTTGAACTAAACCAGCACTGCAGAATGAAAGGCTTTGTAATACCCTTCACTTTCCAGTCACATAGAATTTTCAGTGAAATCAACTCATTGCCTGCTTTACCTTGGCTTTTGATGCCAGCTAGATGTCAAATTAAATCAGGCATCTAAATAGTAAACTTTACCACACAGCTCTGCATTTCAATACACACTCAGCTCTTGCTGTAAGAAGGATTGATTACATTTAGGAGCTTACAGTCTCTTAGCTGCTATGGATTCACATAAACCCATTACGTGAGCCAGAATTTGGGTTCTTTCTTACAGCAAGCTTGACACACCATGCATTTGCCTTCATGCTCAGTTTCTGTTTAGTCACATCCATGGGAACACGTGAAGAAGAGTATACAGACAAGTTACTTCCTCGGTCCCTTGTTCACCTGCTGCCACCAAACGCTCCGGCCGCAGCCACATCGGGATACGCTTCCTCCTGCTGCAGCACACAGCAGCTTTGCAGCCAGAAACACTAGAGGGCAATAAATGCCCTTCAATAAGCTTAGGGGAGCCCTGAGGTGTGTTTAACTCTCGGTCCCTTCCTAGTTTTGCCATAGGTATTCTCCTTCCTCGGCTGCTCGCTCTAGCTGAGATCTCATTCAAAGGACCAACTACAGCAGAACGTGTGTGCTCACAGAGCTGCTTTCCTGCCCATCCATCCTTTCCCCATCACCATGCCTTCTTCCCTCTAGAGACTTATCCAGTCTTTCCAATGATGTAATCTTTTCCATGTGGAACGTTTGTTTATCGGCTTTGCCGCACTAAAGTACCTATCCGTTACTGGAAAATATTGCTTCAGTGTAATACAGGATTAAGTCTTGACAATGGAGAGGGAGGAAGAGGGGAGTTCAGCTGATTTCCTTACAGGATTCTGCTAACCCTAGTGAATAATCCTACAGATTTATGATTTTTGATAGACAAATCCACTCTTAGCTCTGATATGTTCTTCCTATGAACCGTTTTCACTTCTTGCCAATAATAATCCTGAACAGAACAAATGGAATAGTCTTTTCACCTATATATGAAGATACTGTTTTTCAGAAAGGGTGAGAAAAATAAAACCAGAGAGCACTTGAGCATGTCACTCACCAGTACATTTGCATATGAAACTATATAAAGAGGAAAAATTCAAGAGGAATTTGTAAGCAAGCCTTCTTTTTAACCGCTTGCTAAATTTGTCCCAAGTTTTTAGGGAGAATAGTTTTGCCACTTGAGAATTTGCATACCAGTTGAACAAGATAAATCACAATCTGCTGGGAAGCCCATACCTCAGGTGTTTCATAATTTAAATTTAACAGGTTTTCTCAGTGCCTAAGAAGTGTAACAGTTCCCAGATGGGGCAGAAAGAGCTGTAGAAGGATTTTTTTAGTGTTCATAATCCTAAGAATGGTTGCAGCATTCAAAAAAAAAATAGTAAATTGTGATAACCTGTTTTGCCTATCTTCTTGACTTCTCTGTCCACCTCCATTTTCCACCTACCTCATCTAACTCAGAAGTACTACATAAAGAAACATGCAAAAATCTGCTAACCTTCTAACAAGCCACAGTAAAATCAGCTTGGTCTAGACTGCTATGAAGCTAGGACTTTTCAATAAAATACAAAACATTAGTGGCTGTTCATTTAACATTTCCCATTTAATGAAGTGATGGAGGCAAGCATCCCAAAGAGGATGGGAAGCCATACTGTGATCTTACCTGCAAAGACTACATGTGTCAATGAGCAAAACTTTATATCTTGTTTGTCTCAAATGTCTTATTATTTTGCCCTAGAAATTCATTAAAGGTTTTTAATGGAATATTTGTGCAATCTGTATTTGCTGTCAAACATTATAGGAACGAAGAGTTAACAAGGCTCTTGACAATTCTAACATAAAATATTTTCTATGTCATAGCCAAGAGAAGCTATATTTCTCTACTTCAACATGCTCATACAGCAGAAATGAAAGTCTTATTCTCGATGGGACACAGTCCCTACACAAAGAACAAAGAGAGGCATGAACTGTGAGGAGTGTGTAGGAGCAGCTGCCTAGCATAAGAACTCTGGGGTGTGGACAGGCTTAGTCCTCCAGGTCTCCTGGAGCTGCAGATCAGCCCAGGTTGTGGTGCTTTATGTTCTATCTCTTGTGTTCAGGCTGTAGTAATATTTCCAAAAAAAGGGAATATAATTAATACAGTTCTGTGTCCATCCATCTACTTCCCCCACTTCAATGACTTTTTTTTTCTTTTTTTTTTTTCCTTCTCCTTTCAGGCTTCTCTGAGCCCTCTAAAACCTTGTAGATCTTGAATACAAAAATTATTCTTAATTAACTGATTAAGACAGAAGCATTGAAAATCTACCTTCTCATGCAAAGCCCTGTCTTGGCCAAACAGACCAGGAGCTGTGCATGTTCTACACCCAGCCCTAGGATTTGAGAAAAAGCATGTACGCACACACACAAGGATGATGGCAATGGGGGACCCCAAACAATTCCCTGCCCAGCTACTCCAGGGCTCATCCCAGGAGTCATCAGCCCATCAAAGGCCCATATCTACTAATCCCAGGAGAGCTCCACTGCCCAGAGTTTGACCCATCAAGAAGGGACAACAGGAGCATCTCCCCAGAATATGTCTCAGGCTGGCTCTGCCTATTATGGATGCAAGGCAAGAGCATTTTGTGATTGCACTGGACTTACTGTAGGTTTTTGTGAGGGATGGGTGAAGCATGAAAGAATGGATAAGGGAATCAAAAGGGCTAGTCACATGTCAGCAGGTAGCTTCTCAGGACACTTGTCTGCTCCTGTCCTGCACCTGTCCAGCAGAGTCTGTCCTGCCTTCTCACAGAAGGGGCCAGGGACGGCTACCTGGTAGCTTAGTCTGCATGCCTAAGTCCTGCTGCTGGAGAGATCCATAGGGTACGTATATGTGTGCATATATAATTATATATATTTAATTATAACTAGAAATAATTATTGGCCATAATCCTATGATGATTAGTAGTTAATACATATTTGTGACATATAATTAATATATTGATAATATACAATACAAGGGGTGTGTATCAGGAGAGAGAGAGATACATATAATTTGGTAATCATGTTTCACACTGAGAGACCTTCATTTTGTTCAGCCAAAGAGGAGAACAGGATGAGGCCAGTTCTGTGCCTGTCTGTGTTGACCTGCATGGTCAGGGAGGCACATGCCTGTTGTACACATGCAGGATATGTGTGTGCATGCACATTCCCTTACTGCAAATACACACTCAGCCCCAGCATTGGCTGGAACCAAGGGTAAAAGCTGTGGCAGCATTCCCTCTGCTGGGTTACTGGACCCAGCTGCCCCCTGGAATATACAGAATATATCTACAACTCTCTATATATTCTAGATGTTCCTATAACTATCCACTCTAAAAATAACTAGCCAGGATATCACCTTCAAAAAATGCTTCTATTCCCAAAGTCACTGACTATTTAGATTCATTTTAGACTCTTCAATGGCTGTGCAGGACTAGACCCTCTTCTCTGCACCAATACTCACTGTAACTCATGTGCCCCATGAGGCTTGCTGGAAAATAAGAACTACAATGTAAGTAGTACCTGTTAAAAAAATAAATTGTAGTACCTGTTGTACCTGTTAAAAAAAATATATTGGTATTCTCAACTTTTGATGTGACAGACTTCAAACTGTTAACTAACCATATAGTTTACTGCAAAGGCTGTGGTGTCAACCACAAAGCACTGAAAATTGGAAAAGAAAGAAAAAAAATAAAGCCCTGCATTTTGTTTACATAGGAGAGGTAGAAGCTGAAACAATACTATAGATGAAAACATTTAGATTTTGATAAACTGTGTTTCAGGAAAATCAGCTAAGGTAGGTTATCAGAGAAATACACCAACAGTTCTCAAAGAGCCTAACTCACCTGGATGCCACTATCAGCAGCCTTATCAAGAAGGCCAACTGTAAGCAATGACAGATGTCACCCAAGTGACCACTAAGCCAAGTGACCTTCTGCCACTCATGGGAGCACTGTGCCTGAGCTTCCCAGGAAGGGATAAGGTTCTGTACAAGAAAATATTTCTTCCTCACCCTTGCCAAGAGGGTGAAGACAGACCTCAAAACTCTCAACCAAAACCAGAACCATCTCATAAGGTTTTCAGACAATTTTCATACACTACCTTAATTTTTCCTCAACATCAGCGCATAAAAGGTATTTCCAACCTGTATGCCAAGAAGCTAAAAAAAACTCTTTAGTTCCTTAACAATAATCACACTAGAACAAAAACCCCCACCAGCTCACCTAAGGACAGAGTTAAATACTAAAATGCACTCAATCAGAATTTGAGAGAGGGAAGAAATTATTTCCTGCTGATAAATCCTGCCTTTGCAGGGAGCGCATTGTGATCATGACAAGTCAGAAATCTACCAGCATGATACCAAGGAACCTCAAACCCAGTTTTCTTTCTTTACATAATGTGGAAAAAACTAAACAGTTGTCACTCTGCTCATAGTTTTCTGTTGTCACCTCCTCTCCAAGTGATGCAATTGGTATATATTTTCTAAGTCACCTACCACCATACTTGTATCAGGGTCCTGGAAGATTAAAATATTTTCTAGCTTCTCAGAAATCCAATAGCAAAATTAAGGCACTCCATTGCCATTTTTCCACTCAGGAACATATGGTGAGACTGTGTGCAGTATAGCCACCTGATGCATACCAGTCAGTCATTTACATTCAATGGTTTTTCTTTCAAGAAACCTTTTGGCTGGACAGAGTCTGTCACTGCCTGAGACAAACTCCTCCCTTACAAGCTCCAGACAGTAGACACTTGTTAAGTCTCATTACTTGCCTTCTCTAGCAAGAAGTATTTTTTTCCCTGACTCTTTCATCCACTGATCAGATTTCCTCCTATCTTTCACCAGGCTCAAGAAACAGATTAGAGAAAACTTTCCATAAGTATTGAAAGGCTTAAAGGGAAGCAACAGAATGGAAAATTCTGTCAAAGGAGAAAAAAAAAAAAGAAAAAACAGAAACCCAACATTTTAGGTGGCATTTTGTTTTTCTAGCCAAGAGATTTGGTTCCATTACAGACACTGCCAATGTGAGCTAAAGCTATTTTCCCAAAAAGCATGCTGTTACACTTCCCCAGCACAACAGACTCTCCAGAGCTGCAAGAGAACAGCGTCAAGGGGCTGGTCTCAGTCTGCGTACTTCAGCCAGTAGATGTAATCTTTCTGGACCTCAGCAAAGTTTTTGACACCATCCCTCACAGGATCCTTCTGCACCAAACGTCCAGCATTCAGATGGAAAAGCACATCCTGCAATGGGTGAGCAACTGGCTCATGGATCGGGGACAAAAGCTAATAGTGAATGGGGTGACATCAGGGTGACATCTGGTCACTAGTGAGGCTCTGCAGGGCTCTGTCCTTTCTAACATCTTCATTAACCACTTGGAAGGACTTGCAAGAACACTAAGTAAGTTTGCAAATAACACTAAATTGGGAGGAGATGTCAACTTCCTCGGGGGCAGAGAGACCTCAACAAATTAGATAGATGAGCAATCACCAACTGTATGAAGTTTAAAAGATCAAGTGCTGGATTCTGCACCTGGGATGGACAGCCCTGAGTGTGTGTATGGACCAGGGAATGAGATGCTGGATAGCAGCACTGAGGAAAGGGCCCTGGTTGATGGCAAGCTGGACATGAGTGAGCAGTGCTGTGGCAGTCAGAAGGGCCAACCCTGCCCTGGGGGACATCAGGCACAGCATCACCAGCCAGGCAAGGGAGGGGATTGTCCCGCTCTGCTCTGGTGAAGCCTGATCTTCAGCACTGCGTGCAGTTTTGGGCGCCCCAATATTGAAAAGACACTGAGCTGTTAGTGTCTAAAGGCGAGCTGTGAGGATGATGAAGGATCTTGGAGAGGAAACCATGTGTGGAGCAGCTGAGGTCACTTGGTCTGTTCAGCCTGGAGAGGAGGAGACTGAGGGGAGTCCTCATTGCAGTGTTCAACAGCCTCACTAGGGGAAGCAAAGGGGCAGGTACTGTCACTCTCTCCTGACCAGAGACAGGACTCAAGGAAATGGCCTGAAGCTGAGTCAAGCCTGAGGCTTAGGATAGATCAAGAAAAGGTTTTACAGACAGAGGGTGGTTGAGCACTGGAACAGGCTCCCCAGGGACTTGGTCACAGCACCAAGCCCAAGAAAGTTCAAGAACATTCTGAGGCACATGATGTGACATCTTGAGGCTGTCCTGTGCAGCACTAAGAGCTGGACTCTGTGGTCCTTGTGGATCACAGATCAAATCAGGCTATTCTGTGATTTTATCTATTAAATATTAGAGTTTCACTGTACTCCTTTACATCTCTGTTCTCCTGTTACCAGTTCCCCAAACATAAATTTAAAGCCTGTCTGCTTTAAATCAGAAAAATCTGTACACCTACACTTCAAAACACTTCTACATGTATATGTATACATGCACATATTCAACTCATGTATGTGTGTGTGTGTGTGTATATAAATATATATATGTATGCATGCTTAGAACTACAAGCAGACTTGCTTATTGTCACTGTTTTGTCACCATCCCACTATAGTGAATTTAAGAGAAAAGCAGACAATTTATTTAAGGCATAAATAAATGTGAAGCCTTGCCTTAAAATGGAAATTGCCTTAAAAATACTTTTAAGCCTGAGGACTTGCAACAGAGATGACTAACAGCCAGCATAGAGCACTGGCTAAACTAAAGCTTTGACCCACTGGAAAAGCAGGTTTTAGTTCCAGGGAATAAGCCAGGAGAAGATATGACATCATATACTGCAAGAAGCATCACACACGATTGAGCAGCTGCATTTTCAGATGTCACAGGATCTTTCCTGACTAGATAAGGCTTAGATCTCCCAGTTTTCAAAATGACTAATGCTAAAGGAGTTTCAAGTGCCAGAGAAAATAGTTCAGCTCTGGGTGTGCCTAGGACTGTCCACATGGATCAGGGTCTGATCCTTGGGTGTCATTCCTAGAATGATTGCTTCATCACCTTACCTCCTTTCTCTTGCTCAGCTGAAAAGGCAAGTTACCTAGCCAGAAGAACATTTTTGAATCCAGAGAGACCCATTTCCTTTGATCCCATCCAGAATTTCAAGCAGTGTCTCACTATAGAGCAACACTTACATCTGCAGAGAGATAACTTGAGCACAGCATACAGTGCAGGCAGACTGATTATTTTAGGTAATCTTTCCCTCCTCTGTCATTTCATGATCCTACATAACGGTATCATTGTGCCTCAGCAAGGCCAGGGACAATATCACAGGCAGCTTTTGGTCAAAAGGGAAATCAGTCCATGATGAGAAGGTGATTTTAAGGCTCAGAGGAACCAGACCAGCTGCCTACCACAAAATTTTCATAGAGGTAGGAAAGGGTACTTGTGAAGAGGAATGAGGAAGGACTAGCAGACACTTCTTAAAGACACCTTCCTTCAGTTTTTTAGCACACTCCAGCAACTACGGATCACCTAACCAGGAAGCAGAGCCTACTCATGTGTGAGCAGCATGGTGCAGTGAAAGGTGTCTGTGCCCAAGGCAGGGGTGTTGGAACTAGATCATCTTCAAGGTCCCTTCCAACTCAGATCTTGCTATGACTCTATTGTCCTTGTTCTGGTTGACCTAAGTGGCAGAGCTCTGAATTGAGCATATTCAAGAGTAACAGTGACAAAATCGAGCCAGGCTTTGGGCATGATAGCTTCTTAAATCTTTCTTGAAGACCTTAAACCAATTTACACAGAAAAGCCCCAAAAGACAAAAAAATGTCTTTTCCATATATCCCTTGCTATCACTTGTCTATCACTTCCTATGGGAAATAAAGCATCGGTTTGTAGGACTAGACCTCTCCCAGTGTGTGTTTAAGACTTGAAGAGCAGGGCCTAAATCTTTGCATGGCAGAGTCCTAGACAAATGTCCTGAGTCTGAACAGAGACCCAACACAATGCCAAACCCTCCAGGGCCCAAACCAAACCTCACCAGCTCATAGCAGGCAACAACAGATGTACCTGAGCTAGTGACAATTACATTATTGTACTCCACTCTAGTGCCCCACACCAATGCTTAAAGAAATTAATCCTTAATTTCCATTTAAAAATACAATATTAGAGTCAGGCTATTGGCTTGCCAAAACCTCTGCAAGAAGCTTGGAAACCCCTCCAGAAAGTCAGTCATTCCACATCTGCAGTTTTGTGTGCTTTCTAGCTTTTCAAAGTTTTCACAGCCCTCAGAGGAGTATCAGGGTATTTACCTTATAATTAATTAATTCCATCACTTACAGGAAAGGATGTTTATACCTTAGAATAAAAATACTCATTTATAAACTTTCATTACAACAGGAAAAATTAAGGACAACATGTCTGGGTGGCCATATCATGCATTTTCATGGCAGAAATAAGTTTTAACTTGTATTACATATTTTGAAATACCTGAAATGCAAAGTGTCGACAGTGGGATGCTTGTTTTGAAAGTTTACATTTTTAAAAGGTTGGTTATGACAGCAAAGCTTTTTACCACTAACTCTGTCATTCATTATGTGCAGTCACCACAATCATAATTGCAAGGAGTTGTTTTCCAGGACTAGTGAGCAAGCATATTTATTGGTGTATCAGAAATAGCTTATTTTTCATAGTTATAATCAGAAGAACTCCAAATGGAAGATGAGCATCACCATGTGGGAAGCTGGGGATACAGAATAGAAACATGAAAACCAGCATTAAATTTATTCCTTTCGTTAGCTACCAATACAAACTGTTTACAAGAAAACCTCATCATCTTTCTTGTCTTTCACCACCACTGTCACTGAATGTTGACCTGTGCGTGCCCTCTCTCTCTTTTTCCATTCAGCTCCTACGCCTGAAGCTTTTTATCAGGCTATCCAAGTGGCAGTATCAACAACTAAAATAGAGAAGTTAGAGGTATTTTTCCACAAGGATGACAGAGGTAGCACCAAGGATGTACTGGTATTTAAAACTCAAGAGGAGTAAGGCTGCTGTTAGCCAAGGACTGAGGATAACAGCCCCTTAAAAGTCACCAGGATATTCTTGTTTATTTGACATCAGTATATGCCAAAACATATTTAACATCACAATTATTACCAGGATTTGGTAGACAGACGTAAAAGTGGGACTGAATTTCTGAGTCACTGCCATGGCTCACACCACCCTGTAAGTTCTTCCAGTGCACTGAGTTCAAAACAGCCTGGAAGTGGTGATGGCTTCAGTGCATGGATCCATGTCCCCTATGGCAGACAAACCTTACATTTGCTCCCACACACGTATACAGACAGGAAACTAAATATGCAATTACCCAGCCTGCAAGTGTGACACATGTGCACACATCTTTGAGGACACACCCTTCCAAGCTCCATCCTGTATTTCCCCAAATTTAAGCCAGTTTATTTCCTCCCACAGACACTGATCCTGCCTGCCAAATAAAATTCTGGAAAAAACCAAGAAATGAGCAGCACTGGTCACTCTGGCTGTTTATGATCCAAAATGTTTTTTTACTCAAGTAGTGCTTTATGTAGGTTCATTAGGGAAAAAAAAAAAGATAAAAAACCCACCAAAATAGATGGTAACAGGAACAGAAAAGTAAACATCAACCTTTTTTTTCTGGAAGTCAGTTACTCAGAGAGTAAAAAAATAATGCAAAACAGTATTTAAGGGAAAACAAGTCCAGGGAAGCAGCCCATTCAGTGATGATATTTTACTATTACAGCTTATTTTAGGACAAGTCAGTACTGCTGGAAAGTAGCAGAGATGAGTAACTTGTTTCTTAAGTCATATCAATGATAAATTATTAAAAATTTAAGCCAAACCATACCAACAAAACCAACAAGCTTCTTTTGATTATCTTCCAGTATATACAGCAAGATTGAGGAGGAGATAAACTACCTACACACTACAATTACAGTAATATTAGCTACTATATCAGCCTATCAGGAATTTTAGCTACCCCAGTGACTGCCAGAGATAAAAACTGACAGAAACATCAGTGTCAGGGATTCAGAATAAAATAACAATTGTTGGAGTGACACCAAATAGAAACGCCCTTTTTTCACAGGACCAGCTACTCAAGTGTGCAGCAAACCCTGGGCTTTGGCATTATTTGAGTGCTAGTTCCAGTGGGTGCAAACATGGGAGAGGATGAAGGAGGCTGGCCTGAGCCCCAGCCCCTGCCCACAGAGGCCGTGCCCTGCCTGGCTCCCTGCCATGTGCCACAAGCACCTCCAGTGAGCAGACAAGCACCGTCATCCCCTTATGTGAAACTAAGTGGCACTGAAGTGTTTTGTTTCATTTTTATTTGGGAAGGTCATGCTAGGGCCACTTGAGTTGAACAAGATAGCTGAAATATGTGAAGTGTACAGTTAGAGAATTAACCCCATGATGAATTCATGTAGATGAATTAACTTCATCTACAGAAGGCTCATGCCAAGGCAAAATGCTACTGAGAGAAAAGTCAATTATAAAGCCTGTGCTACCTTGCAAGCCAGCCCAGACACTGACCTCTGCTGCTATAAGGGAACCAATCTCAGTGCAAGAGCTGTGGAGTCACATACACACACACACAGATTTGAACCATGAGTTTGTAAACACAGAACTGGAGCCTTAGGGTATCATCTTGAGGTCATCCTGCTAAAATCCAGCCTCACACTCTACCTGCAGTCATGAACCAACACGTGGACTTTCAGATTGTCATTGTTGTTATGATGATTATTCTGTTTATGATCCAGTAGTGGGAGCAGAGGCTGCAAAGTTGAAGACTGTCTTTTAGATGGAGACCAGACTGCAGTGCAACAGTAGGCTTTCCTTTGAAATGAAGGATCCTAGGCACCAACATGACTTTAAAAAAGCAGTGTCAATGCAATACTGGATTCTGACCTGCAGGAGAAATTTCTGGAATATAAGAAAATTAGATCTCAAATTTCTCAAATGTTTTCGGAAGGCAGGCCCTGAAAATTAAAGTCAGCCCTAAAGTCCAGGACAGGTGAAACCAAAACTCCAGAGAAAGGCAGGCATAACCCTCAGTTTAGTGTTTCCTGCCCTCTGCATCCTGAATATGGTGTGACCTTTACAGAGCAGCTATCAAACCTACAATCTAAAAAAGTCTAAGCCCCAAATAGTTGTGAGTACTTGTTAGAGCCTAATGATCTCTCCAGATTTTCTAATCTTCACACACACATACGTAAGCAAACACAGTGAATCTGAACTATGTAATTAGCTTACATTCTGTGAAGCCTATTTTTTTTAATTTTACTGCTTATCATTCACCACGCACACATCAATACTAATGAAGTAATAACTTGTCCTGTACAAGAGGAAGTGGGTTGTGATTTGCTACCAATAAACTTTCTGTTATCAGAGTGCTGATCAGCTCAAAACCTTTTGTTGCTTACCCACAAAATGCTTTGGGGCACACTGAGGACTGGCTGCTGCCATGGGAGCAGAGCACCTTGGCCAGCTCATGGCCCCTGCCAGGGAGCAGGGCAGGCTGGTGGCAGCCCCGGCTCTGGGCTCCTGGCACCTCCCTGGGGACAGGTCAAGGCTAGGGCAGCACAGGTCAGGAACAGCACTGCCCATGGCCAGGGCAGGAGGGTAACAGACTCTTGTGGAGCAGCAGAAGACCTGGAGATGAACTGAAACTGAGGTCATGGGCCACCCTAGCTAAGTCCCAAGTGGCCTTAAGCAGCCTATCCATCCCAGAAAAGAACAGTTTGTACAGTCAAAACAAGTCTCATGAATAAAGGAACCATCATCCTGCAGCCTCTTTCAGCAGTTAAAGGCACATAAAGTCACCTGACATTAAGACCATTTTCAAAACTTTTGAGATTCTGGGGGGAAAAAAGTTAATAAAAACCTTTTCTTCTTCCTCTTCATGTGCTCCTATCTCGGGGAAAAGGCCAAGCAGGTAGCATCAAACTTATGTGTAAATTACTGCAGAAGGATGTAATTAAATATGACTCTGGATGGGTCCATTTCAAACACCTGGTTTTCCACTGGATAGCATGAAGACCAGAGAGGCTTCATTGCAGGGCTCATTAGCAACCTGTCTATCCCTCAGAATTAACACCTTCATGCTGAGTTTTGGGGCTTTGCCATGGAGGTTACAGAAACCTCACTCCAATTTCAGCAGTTTAAGTGCACGTAGTGGTTCTCTTTCATCAGGATACAAACCAAATTACTGCTCCATCCTTTTTGTCTATCAAATATATATTTAACACTATATTTTTCCCAGCTATATGAAGTTGACTAGCCTATACTTATCTTTCCAAAGGAAAACCTCCTCCAGCCAGCTCAAAGTCTGGAAGTTTATGATATGCCAGAGGAAGACAGAAATCATAGCTTCTAAGTATTATGCCACATTAGCTGTAAGGAAAAGAGACTCATTATGGCTATTTTATACAGACCAGCTGCAAAGGCAGCAGCCAGAGCACTTGCTACCACATGGCTATTTCAGGACTGCAGATGTTGGCCTTACAAGCCACAGTAACCAGCTGCAAAAAAAAGGATCCCCAGGAAAGCAGTTTCTCTCTCTTCTCAGTGAGAAGCACTAACGCAGAGACCTAGAAGCAGCCAGAAAGTTAGCTGTGACATTTCTGCAGAAACGTACCACTTCCCCCAAACTTCAAAGGACGCTAGGTTTGCACATCAGAAACTGGAGAGCACTTTTTACAGAGTTCAGCATTTTTAACAGAAAGTGGTGGGGCAGATTTTCTGTAAGAAAGAGTGAGAGAGCACTGACCCAGCCTAAGCACAGTGCACAAAAAGGCCCAGGTGATGTGATGGCTGAGGCTAAAAAAAGCTGCAGCCACACGGTAGAAAAGTAAAGGAAAAATGTTTAGAAGCTCAATTTTTCTTTTCCTGACTGCTAGAGAGGATGGGAAAGGCTGTAAAGAAATCTCCCCTGGGTTATAAAAGACTACTATAGTGTTATACAGAAAAAAGATATGGAGATAACTGTGAGAGAACTTGAAAGGAACTTCCTCATTAAAAACTAGGTATTTCGTAGGTATGGGGGTTTTAATGCTTTATTTGGAAAATTTGGGGGAAAATTAGAAGAAAGGAAGCAATGTGTACATATTTAAACTGCTCAGAAAGCAGGGAATCAGGGATGGGAGAGAAACCTCTGGCAGTTTGACTAGAAGGTAATTCCCACCATATACCTCCCTTCTTGAAGGGTGGTGCCAGCCTAGCAGAATTAGCTCAGTGACCCTTTAACCTTCTCTTTGCTCTCTGGTGCCTCCTACTGAGACATTTTACTTACTAACAACAAAAACTTGCCCTTCAAAGCTTCGGCACAGTTTGTGACAGATCATTAGCACAAAAATGCAACCTCTACACCAATTACTTCATTTGTTGATCATGTGAGGGCACAAAAACATTAAATTTCTGGGTTTGAAAATGACAATTCAACAAGAAATATAAACTTAAAGAAAATGGTTCATTACTTTGTTTTACCTGTGTTGGAATTTAGGTACTTCTGCATATTAATACAAAACTTGGTTTTGTTAATTAAAAGACCTTTTTCATAGTCAGAGATCATAAAAATAGCATTTGTTTTTATGACACAAGGTTCCTCTACTTGCTCAAAATTGCAATGGAAAATGAGTTAAGCATTCTTAAAGGGAAAAGTAATTAAATACTAGCTATACATTTATGGTACTTAGGTGTGAAAACCAAATTAATTTCAACAGCAATTTATGTAACTTGAATCCATGCAGCCCACACACTACATAAAGCACTGTGTCCCCTCGATGATGGGACTGAAGTATCTAATATCTCATTCCCTACTGGAAATGTGAGAATCTCCACAGAGTGCATTTGTGAAACATTTCCTTTACAGATACAACATATTTCTCTGGAAACAAAAACTATCTGACAAATTCCTTGACAATCTGATGAATCCTGAGGCACATTTTAATGCCAAGCTAAAAAGATTAGTTTGCCCCTGTGTTGCTGAGCCCAGTGGGTTGTAGGCTACACCCACTGCTACAGCCTCTGGGGAAGAGTGCTTGCAGCAGCGTGCTCAGCTTTGAGCCTAAATACCTATCACACAGGCAATGGATAGTCTGACATCTCAAATCCACTACTGAGGTTACCAAAGGTACTGAAGAGAGGAGCAATCTTCACGTATGGATGTCCCTGTATAGCAGGTTGCATGAATTTAACTTAGAACCTCACCAAAAGCTTTTATGTCTTAATGAGCCTGGCTATGCCTGCAAGACAAACTAAAACACTTGAAGGTATTTTCTTGGCACGCAGGAAAATGTGAAATTTTAGATGAAGTTCTTAATTGAGGCTCTTTGGCTCAATTGGTGGTTCTATGGTCTTCTGGCACATGAATTCTGTGTGTGTGTGTATGAATATATACACACATACATTCATATACATGAGGGGGTGGGCAGAAAGAGCAGAAACAGCCTAACTCAGTAGCAGATGTGCCAAATCATCACTTGGGTTTATTGGAGATTCCTCTTGCCTGGC
>WBNQ01049795.1:44017-55729 GCA_013401375.1 Spizella passerina | reverse complement strand
TCCACCTATTTTTCCACAACTGTGGAGTAAGAATAACTTTATTATTTTCCTACCTAGTTACATTATTAAGCCCAGTGCTTCACACAAGCAAGCAAGAAGCATCATCTCAGCCTCACTTAGAAACCCTTTTCAAGCCTTACTTACAGACCCACTTGTCCAAGTTCAGTGGGGGAGTGACTGACCACTCAAATGCCCATTTATCATTGTCAGCCAAGGGACCTTGTTATTATACTTCACCCTCTTTCCCTCTGCATTTCTAGAAAGTAAAAAATCAAACACTAATCCAAAAGCATTCTAGTACAGGGTTTAAATTCATTATCTTATGTCTTCTTCAGAAAACAAAAAATATTTAAAACTTTCCTTCCAGCCTCCAGAGCTGAATTTCCTTTACTAAAGTAGCTTTTTTAGTAGAAAACTGCCAACACACTATTTCAGTAAATGAACCACTAAAAAGGTGGGTTTGCTGTCATTTTTTGCTAATTCTATTACCTCAAACTCCTCCAGTTTAACCCCTGAAGATGTGGCCAAGGAGTTTTGGGTTTTTTTTTTCCTGTAGGTCATTATATATTCAGCTATTCTATCATCTTCCTTTTCTGAAAATCCTCAGCCTACTTCTGACACACACCACATCTCCTTACATAACCAGAAGCTTTCCACAATTAGCATTCCAACCCATGCTTTCTTTAAAGATATGGTACCCCTCTAATTCCATTATCCATAGCCTAATGATGCAAATACCCCAAAACACTACAAAGCAGAGTTTTCAGAAATACCTTCACCAACTTCACATTTCATGACCAAAATATTATCAAAACCATTATCAAAATATTATCAAATCCATTTCTTTGGATTAAAGCTACCTAAGACTTAATCCAAAGAAAACTCAAAATGTTTAATCCTCTGTGCAGTGCTCCCACTGCACTCAAACCCAGTGCAACCCACAAAACCCACAACCACAGTGAGCAAATACTTCAGGAAAAGACCTGGTGACTAAGAGAATAAATATGCCCCACTAACATATCAGAATATAAATAAAGCATAAATAATAATACATCAAGAATAAATTTAAAATACAAATAAGTACCCCAAATTTAATAACAATTGACATCCAACCAACAGTAACAAACTGTGGTAAGAGGAAGTGCTTTTACAAAGAAATCTGGCAAAATATATATTCATTTCCATTCACATTCCATAAACTAAAGCAAAAACTGTGAATGCCATGGTGGGGTTTCAACCACAGAAACCTAAAGGCACTAACACCCTGAAAAAAAGAAATTCTACATCTCCTTCCTTTGCCCTTAAATTCCCTTTAACTTCTCCATAAATGCATGTTATAATGAATTATCTGTCCTCTGGCCAGATAACTCCTTCTCTGTATCCAACATCTCCACCATGGCTCCTGTCTGTTCAAAGAAACATAAAATGTCAAAGTAATTTTACAATTACATATTTATAACTGTTTGTCATCAATTATCACCTCCAGCGAAGCTAAATATTTAAAAAGTTAATTATCTACCAAATAAATTCATTCTCCATTCCCAATGCCAACCTGGGCTAGAGATAAAATATTCCACTCCCATCTCTCTCAGGTTTCACTCTTGTCCACATTTGCCACTGCTAAAGTGGTTGGATTTGGGCCCTTTTGATAAATTTCTGTGTTCAGTGAGGCAACCATTGCTACTCATGATTGGACAATTGATTCTGAATCTTCACCTAGAGCCTGGATTCAGAGCTGTCACAGCAAGAGCTGTTTCCAAAGAGAATGCAGCTACTCTTTTAGCACAAAATCCTTATTTCTGAAAATAGGTGCATATTTAAGGACAGTTATTATGAATTGAACTTAAATAAACACGGGTCCTAGAACAATTTTATCAGCATCTCTTTGGGGAGAGATTTGTTGGTGATGCATCTAATTTCCTTCAAAATTAAACTTCACTGAAATCCTATGCATATAGACTGTCTCAGAACACTTTTTTAAATGGCAGTTCTTTCTTTAGTACTGCAAGTTTCTTCTTTAAGTAGAAAATAATGTATTACCACAAAGAATAGAAATCTATATTAGAAACTGTCTTTTGTATATCAATCTCCTTTGTGATGGATATCTCCTCTGTTGCTTTTATCATCTCTCTCTTTTTTTTTAAGTCAGCTTATAATTTTCCAGTAGCTATATGGTCATTTATGATAATATCTCAGAAATATATATACACATACACATATATACACACACATACATATATGATGATTGTTTGCAAGAGAATTTGAAGATCAAAGATGAGTTTTGAGTACTGGTAGGGACACTGTAGTCCAAAAAGTAATGGACAGATAAATAGGTATCTTTAAAATCACAAAAGTTATGATTATTCTCTTACTCACTGTTCAAAGGGGAAGAATAAAATTACCAGGCAGTAGGTTTTTGTTAACAATAGAAAATAGTTCTTTTCATCACATCTATTTATAATCTGGGACTTCTTGACATGGAATGCTGTGAAAGGGAAAAGCATAAAGGAATACTGAAGAATTTAGACAAATTCATGGAAAACAGGTAAAGGTCTGACAGATATGATGGTCCAAGCATCTGATAAGTATATCCTCAAGCAAGAGGTGTTTTCAGTACTTTTCTCCTGTTTTTGCTCCTCAGTTTACTGTACCAATTCTTGAGGCACAGCAGTACTAAAGCTTGTGATCTGATGGATGAAGGATGGTACCTCATTTATTAATATTTTTGAGTATAATGTTAAGATAAATTTGCTGGTTTTTCATTAGATACATATGAAGGCTGGTTATTCTCTGTGTAAGTCAAGGGCAGAGGATACCTCAAACACATTACAGCTCAATAACAGTCTGGGAGATTTCCTGTTTATTAAATTGGTTGATTTCTGCTTAAAAAATCTAAGAAGACATTTTTGCATCATACCTTGGCTTTTAGGTTGCCTCTTTAACTGATAATTCAGAATAAAGGACACTTTGGAGAGGAAATACTGTAACACTTTCTCTGAATCAAGCATCATAGCCCCCAGCTATTCCAACTAAAGGGTAACCTCACAAGTACATCCTGTTAGACAAGGGAAACTATACAAGACAGTAAAAAGGAAACAAAAAAAAAAGCCATTTCTGTTCACTGCATCAAACTGAAGGGTCAAAATAAAATTAATCCAACAAATATGTAAAAATAATTTCTGAGTGCTCAGAGAATACAAGGCACTTTCACCAGAATGCCATTGCCCTACTGTGGTGATAGTACCAGGCCTGTAGACCTGAAGACACATTTATTTGCATTAATTTAGAATGACTGCATCTTGACAAAGAGCTTTTTTCTTTTTTAAGACATTTTGCAAAGGCCCTGACACACAAACACAATCCTTCAGTTCCCATTCTGTGTAGGGGTGTTAGGCAGCTGAACACAGATGGATTGTAAGCATCCAAAGCCACTTGTTTAGCAAACCAAATGTTTGCTTTATTATTTCCAAGTAATCAAAGAGCATCTGCTTATTTCTTGATCTAGTCAGAAACCTGTATGACAGCTGTAACACTGCCTTCCTGGTATTTATGATCCAGGCCCTGCTGGGTGCATGTCTCTGTGCACCATGGCTGCTTGGGGCAGGGGAAGCTGATAATAAAACAGGAATTGGAAAAGCAGTTTAATGTGAAAATGAGCAGAGGGCAGGCCTGCCCTGAGCTCCAGGTCACACAGTGTGTGCTGTGCAGCCCCTCACCCCCATCCCTGCAGCAGCATTCCCAAAGCCTGGGACAATCTCAGGCTCCAGGTCACACAGTGTGTGCTGTGCAGCCCCTCACCCCCATCCCTGCAGCAGTATTCCCAAAGCCTGGGACAATCTCCCCAGGGTAACTAAAGGACAGAACAACTGAGCTAAAATAGTGCTCCTTATGAAGGATTTAAAAGAGTCACAACCCCATACCTCATGATTCATCAGGTACCTGGTGAGTGAATGCTCAGCACCAGCTCATACACTGTCTGTCCAATGTACCCACTCACTCCTGCTATTTGCCATTTCAACTGTACTGCTGATCTCCCAAATGGATTTTTTTTCCCCAGCTAGAAGAGTTGACTATACCATTTGTTAACTATCAGAGTAACAAAAAGAATGCCAGATATAAATTGCAGTGTTCATTTAACAGGTTTGTTTACCCCACCACCCATTTGGATTAAGAAAGTGCCCACCAGAGCTACTGGGAGTTCTGTCCTCAGTTTTGATGAGCCATGGGATTTATGCACCCAGAAAGAGACAGCCAGTGAATTGATGGGGTCACAGGATAGTGTGGCTGAGGGTCTATTAAAATTTATGCCTAAAACGTGCATTTATTTAAAAAGTAGCCACTGGCACCACTTGCAAATGTAGCATGCAAGCAAGATTTAACCCCTGCTGGGATCAGTGTTAAGCCTTCTGGAAGAAAGTTGTATCAAAACTATGTAGCATCTAAAATGCAAAACAGGACTTACAGATAGATACCAAAAAGCAGATTTCTCTGACCCACCAGAGAAAGGAAGGGGTTTTGTATAACCTGTACTGGGCTAAATGTACTTAAAGTGCATGGTAACCCAAAGGGTGAGCATTTTCTCTGTCCCACAGTCATTGAGTGCTACCAAAGAATGGCTGCTAGATTTTGTCAGACACAAATCCCTGCTTTATAAGGGGATGTGTGGATGTGTAGGGAGGCAGTAGCTCTAGAGTACAACTCTGTGACTGATTCTGCAAAATAGAAGCATGCACTTATTTTATAGGCATGTGTAATTGGATTAAAATTTCTGTTTGATTTTCTATAAAGTAAAGGGCGTGAAAAAAATATTTTTAGAAGCAGAGTCTCAGTGGTGAAGTGTGTGTTATATTTTACACTGGAGAAATACATTAAACCCTTGTTCTGTGTGACTCTTCAGCTGGTACAAGAAATGTCCTCAAATGCAGAATATAACAGAGCCAAATCCACCAGCCTTACAAACAGATGAAACTCCTAATTCTGTCTGCCTGTAGGTTGTTATACTTACCAATATTGCAATACTTTCCTGCATAATTTTCTTTGCAATCACATACTGTTTCCCTCGTGGAGGCAACCATCTTGCACTCTCCACCATTCATGCAAGGATCACGAGCACAACCTACAAGAAAACACAACCAATGATCAAACCAAAGGTACAAATAATTCAAGAGAATCAGTCCATTTTAACTTACTCTACTGCATCTCCTCTGTGCACATGCATTTGGGGGAAGTTTTTCTTTTTTGTTTATGTCACACCTACACTTGTGATAAATTAAAGAAAAGGAAACTCCACTGATTTCTGCCCACTAAGGTCTGCCTATTGTTTTCACTGCTATTGGATAATGTCAGCTATTGAAAGATATTATCAGTGAACAATAGGTAAAATGGGGGTGGTGATTATTATTACTAGTGGAGATGGTATTAACATTTCTTCCTCTATAGAGGGTTCTGCCAATTCTAGACTTGCCACTAAGCTCTATTAGAATTTATAATAACATATCTAGTAGGGAGCTCTGTTAAATATTTAAGATCTGGGATTGATAAGTATTAAGTCCAATCAAATTTCCCAACTCTCACATGGACTCTCAATGTCCTAGAAAGCCACTGACTCTCCATACTTTAGTTTCCAATTACATAAGGTGGGAATAAAGACACCTACATATTTCAAAGGGCTTTTATGAAACTTATTTGCACTGTGACTTACTTGTGAATCTGGACAGGGTAAAAGTTAGCCAGACTAACAGAACAGCCATACCAGAGCACATGTGTAGGTGAGGCACCTGGTTTGCTTCCCAACATCTCTCCTCCAAATGAAAGGAGCTGTGCTGGCTTCTTCAGATGGGGGCCAACTCACAGTGCATATCCTGTGCTGGCTGGCCAGGGTGTTGGGCTCCTGGCAACCCCTTAAAAAAGGAGGCTTCATAACGTAAGCATCACCCCTGCCAGGAATGGGCCAAAAATCATGGGGACCCTGGAGCCAATGCAGGCCTTACAGGATCTTGGAGGTGAGTAAAATTTACATGCTGGAAATTCAAGAGTGGGATGGACTTGGGAAGAAACACAGAGGCAAAACAGCGATATGAAGTGATTGTTGGTGTGCAGGGCGTGCCTCTCAGGCAGGCTGTAGTCTTGGAGAAAAAATGTTACCACTTCTACTATATAATCTGTATATTCTTACATGCTGCAGATCAGGGTTTTATCCCTCTCGAAGAAAACCCTGAGGTGTGTCCCTAAAATTCATCATATGCCTATAGTTGCTTCTTCAAATAAAGATGGACACATTGAAGGGATTTCCTGGGTCAGTATAACTGCTCGCTCTTGGAAAGGAAATCTAAAATATTGTCTTTTAGAGAGCTGTAAGGGCAGCATTAGAGTGTGTAACACCTCTTAGGCTTTGATACCCTCACTGTCCTTTATCCCCTCTCCATGCAGAGCTACAGCTGTGGTACAAAACAGAGCCTTACTCTTGTATTCCACACGCTCACACTCCATCTGGCCATGCACACATGTGCACTGCTCCACTGCTCCTCCTTGGACTCTTGACCAGCTCACATCCACATCAAAGAACTCGTAGAGGCTGTTGTCAAAACATTTCTCTGAAATGAAGTTTTACAAACAACACAAGTTTTCAGATGTTATTTCATGTAAGAAATGGCACCACAATCTCTATTATCATTCCCTGCTCATCCCTTTTTTCCTGTTGAGCAGATCCATGTTTGTTGACAGTTCTTCTCAAGCTAGCCAGCCTCCATAGTGTGGAGGCACTGAGCCAGTAGAGCAGCAGCTCCAGGAACCTCAGGACAGAGGTGGCTTTCTCCCTGTAGGCAGGACAGCATCACTGTCCCCTGCATGTGCACGTACATAAGGAACAAGGCATCACCTGAAATTGTGCTGCTTTTTCACATCTCTGTGCATTGCCTACCAGATATTAGTAATTTCCAAACATGGTGGAGAAAGGGATATTTAAATCTTTAAAACAGCAAAGGAAGGGGAAGACGCTTTTTGTGTTTCCCATGCTCAGAGCATACTTTGGATTTATAATTGCACAGTCAAGCTATTTTCAGTTGTCCTGTCAGGAATGGATTGTCTGTCATAACCATTTGGAAATCCACCTACACAAACATTCATGCTGCAGTGGTCTCTCCCATCACAACAGCACTACCTTTTCATTAAGCAAACATTAATGAGCTCTACTCACTATTCATATTTCATGTTGTAACACTGGTGGTAGAAGATACTTACTCAGCTGACAGTCCTCGCCTGTGAATTCCTCAGGACAGGTACAGTGGTACATCCTGTGGCTATGAGTCAGAGAACAGGTCCCTCCATTTTGGCAGGGGTTGTCTTCACAGTGATCTGGAGAGGCCACTGAGAAATTGTGGTTAATAAGTATGGTATAAGTCATGCTTTCTCCTTTTGCCTCCATGAATCATTTTGGTTCAACACTCAATGGGTTTAATACCATCTACAAACATAAAACTAAGTTTGTCCAACCAATTGACAGTGGAATATGGAAACATATTTATCCAGCTTTTAAAAACCATGTGGTAGATCTGAGCTGAACCTTCATCCTCCCCAAGACTAAGCTGTCTGAAGGGGGTAGGTGCAGGCACACCTGGGGCCCCAGCGCTGGCTCTGTGGTGAGGAAGAAGACGGGCCAGGTGCCCACAAGATGGAGCTGTGCCTTTACACTGGGCAGGGAGCAAGGCTGCGAGGGAGGAAGGCTGCAGGGAGGAAGGCTGCAAGGGAGGAAGGCTGCAAGGGAGCAAGGCTGCAAGGGAGCAAGGCTGCAAGGGAGCAAGGCTGCAAGGGAGCAAGGCTGCAGCGCTGCCCGGCCTCTGCCACTGCCGGGATCGCGCATCACTTTCAAACTGCTCAAAGGACAGCCCTCAACAGAAGGATTTGCCATGGGATTTTGGATTATGTCTAAGACAAATGGACAGCTGGAATCAAGGGAAAAATTATAAAGAAAACCACAAAGCACATTGTCCTGGCGTGACATGATGATGCTTGTATCCCCATTTAAACACCCAAGTAAATCACATCAAGAAAGATGAAAACTGGACCAGTCTAGCATATCTCCATTTACTGGGGAATTTTCTGAATGATGGGGAAATGTGGGGGGAGAGGGGGTAGATGTACTTGTTCAATAGAAGCTTTACTTGGCAATGTGCAATGTCAAAGTAGTGAATCTTGCTGGTCAGGCAGTGTTTCTGATTTCAGGCAGAGCCAAGGGATGTATCTCCCCTGAAGTTAACCAACAGCAAGTTTACACCTGCTCCAGAGTTGGCCCAACAGCTTGTCTGCATTCAAATCTTCCTTTTTAATGCTGGTCTAACTCTGCTACACCATCTCCAGGATTACTCAATCCAGGCGCTCCTTCAGCTAGACTGTGTGTCCTGAGCATGAGATGCAACATGCAGAGGCACAGGCACACACGAGCAGGGCTGAGGTGGAGCACAAAGGCTGCAGCCTGAATTTGCTACAGCAGGGTAAATCTGAGCTTCCCCTGCAGGGATCAAAATATTTACTTCAGAAGAGAGTGATGTAATTCCTATCAGATAGCAGGTCTGGGTGTATTCACTGGGAGTTTCAATCCAGGATAACATCAAGGGAAAGCAAGTGAAGTCAGTGACATTCCTACTCTTCCTGCTGCTGATAGTTATGAAACTTCTAGTGCTGTAATGTTTCCTTAAAGGAAAATCCTGTATTTCCTATTTCTGCTACATCCAAACCATGACCTGATCTCCAAGCTATCTTCTGCTGTAACAAATGTTCAAGGAATTTTTGTACCCGTGTTAAATCTGCAAAAAGCACTTCCACTCACTTATTTCTTTCTCAATCTGTTCCTCACTACATCCCACCCACCACTCCAGTCTGACCTTCCAGGCCTGTTCTGTGTTGCTCCACATCTTTCCTGGAGTCCAGGAACAGCTTCTGCTCATAAGCAGATGGACACATCTGAGCTCCCCATGGGGAATCCTGCCCACTATTAACTATCCTTTAACTGGGGATTGCCAAATCCACACTTTCTCAGCACTGTCTAAGGCATCCTCATGGATCAAACATTCCATGCTTGCTAGCTCTCATCTTGACTGCAGCTTCACCTCTCCGAGTCTCTGCTGACTGAGCAGTAGCCTTGTCTCACCTTTCTGCCCATATTTCCCAACAAAAACTTTCTGTTTATGCCACCCACCTTCCTCAGAGCTCCTCCTGGGATGATGCCTCTTCTTCTTGCCTGCACAGCCCACACCACACTACTATTTCTTTCCATATCAGTCCAGAGGGATCTTTAAAATACTGTCTGGCAATTTTCTCCCCCATGCTTGGGTCTCCCTGGGGCTTTGGCCACTTGTCCAAGATTTCCAGACATTAAGATGAGTAGTCCTACCAGATTGCCCAAAATCTGGGGGTCCCACCTATAGGGGTATTTCACCTTTATGGACATTTGTACATATATGTGAGCTATGCATGCACAGCCCACGTGTGTGCAGTACTAACAGCTCCCTCCAGCAGAAACTTCCTACCCAGGCTTCACTTCACCCTAGAGCTAAAGGCTTCTTGATTAAACTTCCCCTTGAATTTGGCAGATGTATTTTACTGGATCAAAAAAGTGCTTGCTTAACACTGATTTGTAAGCACCTTCAACATTTGAAGCTGACTTGTCACATACATGTGGTATTCTTGGTCTGGAGAGAGTTTGTGCTTCAGCCTTTGCTCTAAAGAAGCTCCTTCTCCATTCCAATGGATACACTGCTCACCAACCTCTTATGGCCAAAGGATACTCTCTCCCTGAAATTCAATTTTTTCTTGTTTTTCAAGAAAAAACACCAGAAGATTTAACATTTTGGTAGATTTTTTTAAAAGTATTATTTTACACATTTTAGAGATCAGCAGTGTTCAGTTTCTCTGCTTATTTCTTCCACAAAAGGCAAACTTTCCTTCTTTTGCTTCAAATTCCCTTCATCCATTATGTTGCTTTTCCTTTCAACCTCATCGTAAACCTGTTCACTTTAAGCTATGCTTAATGATCTCTTCAACATTTCCCAAATCCAAAAACTGCTGTTTAAAAAAAAATCTAAGTAGACTTATATTTATAAATAAAATAACAACAAAAAAAACCTTTTTTTTTTCAAATTCTAAATGCTTCCAGAAATAAAGGGCTATCTTTTATTTTGCAACTGCCTGTGGTGATCTCTTCCAGCTACCCCATCCTTTTTTCTCTTTCCTTTCCTTTCTCATACATAGAATCCTTTTTTATTATTATTTGTATTTTTAGCTCTGGGAAGCCACTGATGAATAACTAAGTGCAGCCCTCACAACCTGACTCTTGTAAGCATGAGCTGCCCATAAAGTCTATGTTCATGTCTGGCACACTTGCATTACAAAGTTGTACACATTGCTGCTTGGTTTGGGGCTAGGTCACTGGCCTCTGATCTACTGTTAATCTGTTTTAAAGCCAGGCTGGAAAATAATTTAAAGTAGCTACATTTAAAAAGGTGATGCTGTGCACTGCTTAATTCTAGACTGTCAGCGTGATTCAGCTAATTTGGCTTTTCAAGTGCTCTGGTAGATTGCAATCAGCTTGGCAATGAGACTCCTGACACTGTGGAGAACTTCCTGAAAGGAGTTGGTAGAAAAAGCCCTTCATTTGAAAGTGGGAAGTGAATATCTAAGGCTATTGGTCATATCCTGCAGACTAAACATGTCTCATTTGAAAATAGTGAGACGGCAAAAAGAGGAACATGAACAGAATTAGACACAAATCCAAAAAAGCCTCAGGGGCATCAAGTTTGACCAGTTCAACACACCTGATTTTTCAAGCTGGTCTGTATGAAATGAGAATTTATATATATATATACACTCACACACATATATATTCTTTATAAAATGGGATTCCCCAGCACCCAGTTCATGGAGCCAGGGATACAGAGATAAGCAAAGCCAGTCACTGAGGGACTGCTGAGGGCAGGGATGCATATTCCCAGGTGAACTCTCACCCAATGTGTCAATTAAAGTGACTTTATATATAAAGATGACTTTGCCACAGACCTTGACTTCCCCTTTCAGACAGACTCTCGCAATGAGGTAATTGCAGCACTGGAGTGGGGTGACCACAGGAAGCCACAGAGCTGTTCAGCCAAGTAATCCTTTCATTATCCCTCAGGACTGCTGCAATGAATATGTCTGGCCTCTTGTCTTCTCTGACACAGCCCAAAGCTCAATGATGTCTGGGTTTGAGATCTGCTCTTTCCCATGAGATCTCAAGAAAGGAAAGCTGGAAGTGATGGCTGTGTTTTGTACAGGGTGCCAAGTGTTTCTGTGCCTTCTAAAGAAATTAACTGGTCAAACAGACAGAAAATGCAGCTGTGTAATTTAGGGAAAGCTAAAAGGCACATGGAAGCCATGAGGGAGGAGAAGATGATCACCTTTGTGTTTGTCTCCAGCAGGAGTTTAGATTTCCATGCTGGCATTACCATAATTTCTCTCCATGGCTTTGAGTTAGTCAACAGAGAGTGAATTAAAGACTGTGTGATATTCACAGGCTAATACTATGGCTGTGCAGCATCACAAAGAGATTATGGAAACAGCTGATGTGAAGGTTTGCTTCAAAATAAATACACAAATAAAAGTTGCACTGAAAGCACTGTCCCTCCTCCTGCAAGTGGCAAAGTAGGAGCCAGGTACCTGGAGCAGCTCAGCCATGGCCTTACC
>WBNQ01049795.1:18723-43605 GCA_013401375.1 Spizella passerina | reverse complement strand
TATTATTATTTGTATTTATAGCTCTGGGAAGCCACTGATGAATAACTAAGTGCAGCCCTCACAACCTGACTCTTGTAAGCATGAGCTGCCCATAAAGTCTATGTTCATGTCTGGCACACTTGCATTACAAAGTTGTACACATTGCTGCTTGGTTTGGGGCTAGGTCACTGGCCTCTGATCTACTGTTAATCTGTTTTAAAGCCAGGCTGGAAAATAATTTAAAGTAGCTACATTTAAAAAGGTGATGCTGTGCACTGCTTAATTCTAGACTGTCAGCGTGATTCAGCTAATTTGGCTTTTCAAGTGCTCTGGTAGATTGCAATCAGCTTGGCAATGAGACTCCTGACACTGTGGAGAACTTCCTGAAAGGAGTTGGTAGAAAAAGCCCTTCATTTGAAAGTGGGAATTGAATATCTAAGGCTATTGGTCATATCCTGCAGACTAAACATGTCTCATTTGAAAATAGTGAGACGGCAAAAAGAGGAACATGAACAGAATTAGACACAAATCCAAAAAAGCCTCAGGGGCATCAAGTTTGACCAGTTCAACACACCTGATTTTTCAAGCTGGTCTGTATGAAATGAGAATTTATATATATATATACACTCACACACATATATATTCTTTATAAAATGGGATTCCCCAGCACCCAGTTCATGGAGCCAGGGATACAGAGATAAGCAAAGCCAGTCACTGAGGGACTGCTGAGGGCAGGGATGCATATTCCCAGGTGAACTCTCACCCAATGTGTCAATTAAAGTGACTTTATATATAAAGATGACTTTGCCACAGACCTTGACTTCCCCTTTCAGACAGACTCTCGCAATGAGGTAATTGCAGCACTGGAGTGTGGTGACCACAGGAAGCCACAGAGCTGTTCAGCCAAGTAATCCTTTCATTATCCCTCAGGACTCCTGCAATGAACATGTCTGGCCTCTTGTCTTCTCTGACACAGCCCAAAGCTCAATGATGTCTGGGTTTGAGATCTGCTCTTTCCCATGAGATCTCAAGAAAGGAAAGCTGGAAGTGATGGCTGTGTTTTGTACAGGGTGCCAAGTGTTTCTGTGCCTTCTAAAGAAATTAACTGGTCAAACAGACAGAAAATGCAGCTGTGTAATTTAGGGAAAGCTAAAAGGCACATGGAAGCCATGAGGGAGGAGAAGATGATCACCTTTGTGTTTGTCTCCAGCAGGAGTTTAGATTTCCATGCTGGCATTACCATAATTTCTCTCCATGGCTTTGAGTTAGTCAACAGAGAGTGAATTAAAGACTGTGTGATATTCACAGGCTAATACTATGGCTGTGCAGCGTCACAAAGAGATTATGGAAACAGCTGATGTGAAGGTTTGCTTCAAAATAAATACACAAATAAAAGTTGCACTGAAAGCACTGTCCCTCCTCCTGCAAGTGGCAAAGTAGGAGCCAGGTACCTGGAGCAGCTCAGCCATGGCCTTATCCAGCTACCCCATCCTTTTTTCTTCTCTGGGGTGGTCTCTGGGCAAGTGGTCTCTGGGCAGCAAATCACAGTGTCCCCACCTCCTGTCCCGGTCAAAGTTATGTGTTGTTGAACACCTGAAAAGAATCAAAGGTGCAGCTTAGTGCATCTTTAAATAACCTGGATGTCTGCACTGAAACTACAGGGCCTTCACACTCTGGTGACCTGGAAATTCTTGCTTGTTTTTTTTTTTTTCTAATTAGCATCAGTTTCATTCAAATTCTCTCAAGAGCAGAGGAAAAAATATGCTTTCTTTTGTTAAAGTTGCTCTGCTCCACTTGTCTCACATTAAAAACATATTACAAATAAGATGCAAATGCAGGACCTGGGATTTTCAATGAATCCTTCAGAAAAACCCAACATTCTTCCTGTTTCTGGGATTAGAAAATAATAGACAGAAATAAAAACAAAACCAAAGCAGACAAATAATGTTTTCTTTACTTATTACAAAACAAGCAAAACAGACCCAGCCCATTTTTGATGCCTGACAGTTACTGCAATAATCTGTGGAGGCAGGAGACTGTCTACAAAGGGACTTTTCCCTAACTTTCAGTGACAAGCATATTTCACCCTTTTCAGACTCAGTTCCTTTGAAGCATTCTTGTTTTGGAACTTGCAAGATGAAATGAGGAAATAACTGACACGGGGGTGATTTCCAAAGGCACAGATAAAACCTCTCCTTTTCTGAGAGCAGGGGACAGAGTCCTGCCCACCCTCACTGCTGGCCTGTTATCTCAGTCTGCTATCTCGGGCTCAGAGCACCCCAAGGAGCACAGAGCTGCTATTCCTCCTCTGCAGGAGCAGATTTGGAGGCTTCCCTGAGCACACACAGGGAGCACATGACTGAACTGAGGCTGTACCTTGGAGGTCCGTGTCCTGTCCCAGTGCACCATCCACCAAAACATCCTCCCTAGCCAGTTATAATGCAGAATAATAGATATCAGCCACATGGCATTAGAAGACATTGGAGTTTATTTAATGTGCCTGATGGTCTATTTCCATTATGCCTGGTTTTATCATTCCTTGAGCAGTTGTGTGATCAAATTTTTCACCCTAGGATGCCACAAGTTAGATTGAAATTTTATTGCAGCACATGTTTACATTTTAACTGTCCTATTTTCCTTCTTAATTAGATGCTATGTGGTATTTAAAATGCATAATTCCTATGGATCATCTGAATAGGCCATGTATATTAAGTTGGGTGACCTCAATTATAAAAGGTGCACTAAAAGAGGTGCTTGGTAGTACAGTGCAGATTAAGGTGGCATATGCTTAAAGAGGCTCTTCTCTCACAGGAATTAAGGATGGTGAAACTCCTGGGAGCTGATGAAAATTCCTCAAAGATCCTTCTGTGGGAAGTGGATTGTGCTTTCTTTAAAGGGTGGTCTCATATGCACAAGAATGAAGATGAGAAATGAGATAAGTGTCCTCAGCACTGCTCGTGTCATTGTCCAGCAGCAGCCAAGTTCTAAGCAAAGAGGAATCTAAATTTTTTTCATTTTAAATGATCTTTTGTTGTCAGAGACCCTGACATGTTGTCATTATATTGCAAGATTTCTATTGCCATTACATTGCAAGGGTTCCATATTGCCAGAGTTTTGTACCTCCTTGGTGTCTGTCGTAGGCAGCTCCTCCAGGCACTGACTCTTCCTTGCCCTCACAGCAGCCAACTGACTCCAGTTCCCCTTAACCAACTAATGCACTCTTTTACAACACTCTTTTTATTGACTACAGGTGTGGCCTGTAAAGTCAGGCCTGCTCCTAATCTTTAGTAATTAACCCAACTGCAACTCTTTAGGGGGTAAGATTACTTTCCACACTACCTTTATTTACTCATGTTCTATCCTCCCACACTGAGAGAAGTTTCTTCTACCAGCTCTCCACAAACCACTGATCCTCCCACTTGATGCTCTCCCCAGCCAGTCCTTCCCTATTGCTTTGCAGTGACTACAGTGGGATTAGTCCCCTCTTGTGATGCCAAGCTGCCTCCTTGGTGCCAAGCTTCTTGCACAGTGACATAATCCTTTTCTATTTTCCACCACAGATCTCAGTCTCTGTGAGAATCTCAGCTCATCCCCAAAGCTATTTCACTTGTCTCCCTCCTTTTCTTTTAAAAATGTTTTGTCTGATTGGAGGCTTACCAAAAATGAAATGGTGACATTTCAGTCTTCTGGAATGTTACCTCCAGCAGCCAAACCAACCCAGTGGCCTTATTATATCTTTATGCTATTTGCAAATGCACCCACACTCAAAATTTATGGGATAGCAAATATCTTTACAATCAGCTTGTCATATAAAATTGCAAATATGAAAGTGAAAACATAAGGACAGAGATACTGAACTAATTATATCAGAAAAGTCCACTAGAAGGGATTGATTTAAATAACATTTTAAATCCATAGATAGTAAACAGCATGGGAATGGGCAAACAAAAGATGAGGCCTAACTGGCAGGCAGGATCAATGGAAGTAGGCTAGTTTTCCCACCAGGAGCACAGGGAGCTTTAACAATAGGATGCTTTGGAGAACAAGCAAAGCCCCAGGCCTGAGGCAGACAGGTGTAAGGAAAGAGCTTTGCCATCATACCTGGTGTTGTCACTATGTTTGAGACTTGGAGGTTGCCTGAGACTTTTTTAGGTGTTGTCCTGACCATGAGACATGGCTTGACAGACTTTGTCTGACAACACCAGACCAACCACTACCAGCTCCAGGAAAATTCAGAACCTGATGTTTGGCATCTCCCAGCTCAGCCCACAGGTACTTCTCCTTTCCAGGACTGTCATAAACTCCCCATCCTGTGATCCAGCTGGCCAAAAAGCTTCCCCTGCACTGTTTGCACTCTGTGGCCAACAGATCAAAAGTTATCTTCTTGTTTCCAAGGAAGATGATAAGATCATGTCCTTCCTACACAGACCTAAGCTCACCCTGGCACAGGGGCCCTGCCCCTGCAGAACTCAAGCACTAGATAAGGCTTCTGCAGGGCATGAGCCAACACCTTCCCATTTATAGCCAAAATCTCAGGCAAGGTCTGCTCCTGCCATTCCCCTAGAGCAGAGTCTGAGGAACCCATCCCACCCTGGGACACAGGGACAGGGTGCTGCAGCTTCCCTGCACCCACAGCTTGTCCAGCTCAGACCACCCTCCCCTTCTGCTCTCACCAGTGTTCACTGCACCCCCATTCTGTCTGTCCCCACACTGCTTTGTCTGTCTGGAGGTACCAATGAAACTCAGAAGCAATTCCAGCTTTTTTTTATTTTCTCCTCAGCACAAAAGGAAAATTTGCACTATACCTTTAGAAAGATACCATGTAAGACTTGGTAAAAGGCCACTAATTGGAAATTTATCTGTAAAAACAGATTATAATTAAGGGGAAAAGCAATACAGGATGCTGTAAAAGGAAGTCTGTTATTTAAATACTGCAATTATTTTGTCTTCTTTCCTGTATTTTCAATAAATATTTATAAAGATACAACTTGGTTGTTGCTCTCAAAGTAGGGAGAGCTTTCTGTGGTCAGGAGCAGATTTATGTTGACACACAGAATCTGTGTCATATGTAGTATGAGAAAACACAAATCTAAAGCAAATTTGAGTGGGGTTTAGCCTGCACTGTAAAGTCCTGCCTGTAGTCCTGACCCAAAGGGTGACTTGAAGACTGAGGACATGAATTTAACACACAAGTCAGGGCTCTCCTGGTTGGGTTTCCTGGAATTCAGAATTCAGAAGCAGTTTGGACCCAGCCTCCCCTCATCCCTTCCTAGCACTGCACAGGAGGCAGGAGCAGGAGCAGGAAGGGCACGAGCCTTGCCCTCACCTGGAGCCTTCCAGGTCCCTGGGATCAGTTACTCAGTGCAAGTCCAGCCTGGGCTGGTGCCAAGTCACACAAAAAGTGCGCAGAGCAGGTTTCCCAACTGCTATTCAGGGCTCTTTTCCTGGCATCTCTGTGCCTGAAGTCACACATTAAGTTGCATTTAGCTTGTAAGTGATGAGCAAACACTGGTCAGAAGGTCACCCATAGGGTGAAATGGTCTGTCAAATCCAAATAACTCCAGCTGTCCTCCTCCTTGTCTCCCTGCTTGTAAATGGCTTTTAAAAAGTCAGAAGCATAAGAGCAAGTTGTTCAAGGTCAGCTCTAAAGTGTGCTCTAACCTTGGACTACATCCATTGACAGGTTTTTCCATTTCTGTGCCCTAACTGGCTAAAAACAAATACACAATGTCATGTATTAACAGGATCCCTCTTAAGCATTGCATGAAATTAAGTGGGTACTAAGGTCAAACTCTTTGTGGCTAAAGTTCATCAAAGACAGGATTCAAACTGGTAAATTATTCCAGTTCTCTTTCTTTAGTTAAAAGAGTCTCAAATTCTTGTTTCCTGGAGGCTTTTATTAGCTGGGTTGTATCAGTGGATATTGGGGAAATTCTGAAGTGGTTTCCTAGCCTGAAGCTCAATGTCTATTTGTGCAAACAGGTTTGTTTTGTGTTGTTTACATTACACCAGCACTTACACTTGAAACAGATGTGTCATCAGAAAGACGCCAACAGATCATGAAATATTAGACAGTCCAGTATAAAAAATGAGAGTTCTGCCCTGCCTGGGCAGGTAAAATAAACTCTAAAATATCATCTCTGCCCTGAAAACAGGCAAGTGTTTGCTTTTCACTTGGCTCATCTGGGCATAATTTTCACATTACTGGTACCCACATATTCTCTGCTTTGTTGCCTTTGACTTTAGTTAATATATGACTATCATATGAGTTTTTCTGCAAAGTTTATCTTTTTTATTCAGTGCTTTAATTCAGTAGGGTTCCCCCTGACTGCTCCTACCCCAGAAATGGATCATGAATACTCCTAACAGCTCCTGCAAAAGTAAAAGAGTAACCTTTGCCCAAAAGCAGGCAAAATGGCCTTAAACACACTAGTAGAATAAATCATTAACCAACAAACAGGAGTAACACCTCACTTCTTAGTACTGCACTGTCCAGAGGCGTTCTGGTGCCAATCTGGATAGAAATTAGAGAGATGGGGGTGGGGAGAAAACAGCTTTCCTCAAAAATGAGATGGTCTCGGCTGCAGCGCAAGTACAGCCTGCACAAATCAAACAGTCCCTTAACCAAGCGTCCTCTCTTGCAGGTGTCTGTGTCCCTTTTTCCCTCAGCAGAGGGTCTCTCCCAGGGTCATTCTATCAGTCCTGCTGTTTCTGGACAAGCTCTTGTCACCCATGTAAACTGCAGTTCCAATGGGCAGGGCAGCAAGGAAGCATTTCTGCAGTTCCTGGGTCTCCTGTGGTTGTGGAAACCCAGTGCCAGGGCTCCCTCCCCCTGAGCACACCCTGACCCGAGGGCCACGGCCATCAGCAGCAGAACTGCACCTTGGGCACAACTTCCAGCTCATCTTAATTACTACAAAAACAAGATTAAAGCACTAAAAGGATGACATTTCATTTGAATGCTGTTTTCATTTACGAGCAATGTCAACTCACCACTTCTTTCTGGAAAATAAATTTGATAAACACGTGTGATGAAGCCTTCCGCCAAACCGGAAAGGAAATTTGCATAAATGTCCATCCTCTGTAAACACTGAAATACAAATATAAAAAACTCATAATGCAGCTGAAAACCAAACCACAAATTATATTATATACTATTATATGAAATTATGAAGATACATATCTGCAAGTTTTTCAGCTGTACTCTGGACTCTGTGTCTCTGCAATGTCTAGTGCATAAGAAGAAGATTAAAATCTTACATAATGACTGAATCAACAAAGATTAATGGACTCTGCAGTGGAACAAAGATCTCAGATCATTTCAGTTCAAAATATACTGCCGTTTCTGGTACAGCAAATGCCAATTATATTCATTAATTGCAATTATAATTTCTAATTATGTAGTATTGTAATTGCATATTAAAATAATTCCTGAAGTTGTATCCTTTCAGGCTCTATATCATATTGTAATATCTGTTTAAAATAATTAAGGAACCAGACAGTACAAACTGAAATAGGAGGAGTCAGGAGGAAGAAGTTTTAAAGGTTGAGGGTAGAGAGAGAATTTGATCATAACACCTTCCCTTTGGGATAAGCAGATTCCTTACAAGAGGGGAGAAACTGATGGGACCAGTATCTAAAAAGGGCAAGTTTTCTATTCACCACATCAGTGATGGCAATCTAAGGAAGGCTGGTGGGAGTTTAAGGAAGGCTAGTGGGAGTCTATCAGGAAAAAATCCTTCAAGATGAATCTTAATAATGAGAGAGCCTGAAGACAAAAAAGACAATGAAAAACTGTCAGAGCTTATTTAACCATTAAACTAAAAGTAATCTGTTTTGAAATCCCAAATCTGAATGGGAAGCCAACCAGTGCCGTAAGAGAGAAACAGGGCATCCAACCAAACTGGCAGCACAGCACATTCCCATTTCTCAGAGACAATGTGTGACTGCTCCTTGTCCTGAGCTTACCCCTCCCATGATGGCTGGGGCTCCTGCACACTCTCACAGTATCTGTTAACTCCCATCAGCCCAGACATCTCAAAGAGCTGCCGAGGTCAGTTATTGGCATTACAGAAAAAATAACTTATCCCTGTGGTCCAACCCCTTGTTAATCAGTTGGAATTATGGTCACTCCATCTGCCCTGCCTCCTTCTCTGTCAATGTGAAAGAGCCACTGACATCCCCTTGTCAACCCCAGTTTTCATTCTCTGAACTAATTCAGCAAATGTTGCAAACAGCAACTTTCTCTGTCTAATACCTCCCAGTACAACGGGCAGGAGAGTTATGAAAATACATCCCCATCCAGAAGACATACTGCATCCCAAAGGCCACTGAAGAGTGTTATAACCTATAAAGCCCAATGCATGTAATCTTTAACAACAAAAGCACAGGACAATGAAAGCTTTCAAAATGGAAACTGCAATGATCTCCCACAGCCAGGATGTCTGATCATTGGGTGCCACTAGAACAAATGCAAACCAGAAAGCTGCATGCAACTCAAAGCCTTCTCCCACAGAGAGATCAAGGGCCAGGGTAGAAACTGAACCTGTACATACAAAGAGTTAATGTGCTTGAAAGTTACAGGGCAGCTGCAGCTCTGATTAAAAGTTGTTGCACATCTTCAGCCACACCACCTTGTGAAATAGTATAAAGCCATGCCAGCTCAGACAACTCAAATCCCATCAGCACCTTCCCATTAATCTTCACCTGGAGGAAAATTACCTGAGATTCCTGAGCTAATCTCAAATTCCCCTTTAAACAGAAATTAATATTGGCATAACCATTCTATAATCCTTATTCATGTTGAAACAAAGACAGGCTTCCTACCAGCACGGATACAGACAGGGAGACCATTCTTACTGTCATGAAACCTACTGGATTTGACTTTGTACCTTGTGGGCGAGGGAACCCATGCCTTGAGCCTCTTCCTGCCCCAGATCTGTAGTGCTACAAAGAGAAAAAGAGAATGGGGATTGGAGACACAAATTCACTCTGGGAACCATACTACTGGTCAAAAACTACTTTACAGGGTGCCCTGACCTTGTGTTTCTCCCAGTGCTTCTGAGAAAATCATCTTATTTGCTTTTGATTTTTGGTTGGGCACAGTCTGGTGAAGGAGGGTAGATACATGTTGACTCTTGAAAGTGCCAGCTAAACCAGGAAAACTCAGCACAACACAACAAAGGCCAAAGCTCTGCTCCATTTTATCTTTCTATTGCCAAGTGACACATCTCCTATTTCTCTCAGCAGGAAGAATACATGCATTCTGGGGCCAGTTCACAGTTACAAATAATATCCCAACATTTGCCTTTTCCTGCTGTTTAACTGTATCTCCCCAGGGCATTAGTAACAAAAGCAACTTCTAACTGTATTTGGGTTTGCCAATCAGCAAGCAAAGAGCACTAGGCTGAGCTGATTTTAAGCCGCAGGAAATAATAAAAAGAGAATAATACACATAAAGTGCTGCTGCCACCAGAGGTGCTGGTAATTGAACTATAGCAAAAAAATTTATCACAAAAGCAGTCAAAGAAGCGCATATCATGAACATAGAACTGGACAGGGGACATAAAAGTGAGGGTTAAGGAAAAGCTGTTGCCAAGATATAGAGAGAAGGCTTGACCAGTTCTGAGGAAAGAACAATTTTTGCACTCTACACAGACTCTGCCACCACCAAGCAAGGGCTCCAGCCAGGGATGATCTTTACCTTGAGCATGAACATTCCTCTCTGCTCCCTCATGTAATATCTGAGGACATACTTTTGTAATTTGCTAAAATAGTTAGGATTATAGCACCATCCAAGTATATCTGAGCTAGTTTTAACCCAGCTAGAGAAATAAGGCTGATCTTAATGCCCCAGTGCTGACCATAAGGCAGCAGTGAACTAACTACCCTGCTAGCCCATGGTAGATGCCAGGCTGTGGTGGGGTTTAAGCAAACTAGCAAATTCAAACCACAGCCTGTTCAGCAGTGCTTCATGTGCTTGGCAGACATACCCCAAAAAAGACACAAGATACATAATACAAAAAAAGATAAAAGATACAAAACTGAGGGGTTTGGCATGGAAATAAGTCTGAAAAGAAGACAGCCACCTAAGCAGGCCTGCTCAGTTACAGACAGCAGCAGTGTCTGGCAGTGGAGCACTCTCCCCCCATGCTCCTGCAGGTACCTGCCTGTGTCAACACTTCTGAGATATATTTTTTAAGGATTTCCATTTTTGTAATTCTTCCTCACTTCCCATTCCTCCTCCATAGCAAGGCATGGATGTAAGCAAATGCTTCAAACAGAGACAGGTGTAGCACCAGCTATCCCACAGTCCTCCCACAAGTGAGCGCCTTATAAACTGTCTTATAAACTTGTTATAAACTGTCAGCCTTCACCTGGCTCATCCCTGCTGTGTTCCCTCTGGATCTCCCTTTCTCTGGGTCTGTTCAGTGGCTTCACTCATCCAACCCCAGGGCAGCCTGGTCCTGTCAGGTATCCCACAGCTGATCCATCACTCAGAAAGAGAGGAATCACTTACCATCCTTGCACAGTCACTGCTCAGACTCAGAGCCAAGACAACTGTGAGAGGAGCGCAGACTTTCATCCTTGCTCTCCTCTCATGCAGGTTTTGCCTGGCAGAGGAAAACTTCCAGGGCTGGGCTGAAGCAGGAGGGTGAATCAGGAGCAAGCTTTCACAAGGGACTGTGATTTCCTTGACTTTAAGGTGTTTTAGTTTTCTAAGTTAGCAGAGCTGTTATCATTGTTAATCATTAATGTCTTTGGGAGTAGAAGGGAATGCCCCAGAGGGAGAGACTCTCCCTACACCACCAGGAGTGAAGGGTTTGCAAAGTGCCTGACCCTTGGAGATGGTCCCTGGTGTAATCAGCAAGCACTGAAGGACAACTCCAGAGGAGCTGATCCAATGTTATAACTAGAGCTGATTTATCATCTGGATGTTTCCCTTCTTTCTCTTCAGGAGCTGATTAAAAGCATGGTATAGCAACAGCAAAGAGCTCCAAGCAAGCCCACTCAGGAGATGGCATCACATTGCAAAATAGGGACCAGATCAATGCCAACACCAAGGATTACTCATTAACAGATGGTTACCTGCCCAGCTGTGACTCGTAACAGCAGCCATCCAGCAACAGACTGGGAAAGTTAAAAGAAAGAAAATGCACATTACTCTGATAAGACATATTGTGTACCAAAAAGCTCCCTTCTGCCACCACCTGAGCAAAGCCAACTCTGCTTTGTGTCTGTCTGAGATAGCTGCACTGCAGAATCATTTCTCCTACAGGTGCAGAGGGTATTGCTAAAACTGAGATTTCACCAGAGCAGTCTATTGCAGCCCCACCTTGCCCCACAACCAAAATCCACAGGTTTGGCTGGTACAGCAGTGTCTGTGCTCGAGGCTTTTGCCGTGTCCTGTCAGTCAGGGACCACACCTCCTGACACCCAAAATCCCCTGAGCCACAACAACAGAAACAGGACCATAGTCCTTGCTTAAGTTGTGTGCTGTTCTTTGAAGTTTCACCAGCACAGCTATGGAAGGGATATGATTCTTTTTAATTTTTTTGACCCAACAAAGCCATGGCAGTAGGGCCCAGTGGTGAAGCAGAGCTATCCCTGCACAGTTTTCACATGATGGTTTTTCATGGTGCAGGGAATTGACACACTGCTCTGCCTTTCATCACAATAACAACTCCGGTTAGTTCAACTAGGCCTATACAGGTTTATGGAATAAACTTTGCTACTGTGAGCAAGGCTTGGAACAGCAGGAAGCAGGAAAAGCTGGAATTTCCTTCCCAAAATCCAGCAAACAGGCAGAAGAAATACCTTTGCCTCTGTGCATTACTTGTTGCTAAAGACTTGAAGTACATAAAGCTTCAGAATAGATCTGTCTTATTTTCACTCATTTCAAACCTGGAAATAGGATGTACAGACAGTCTGATCTGCCCAAGAACACCTAGCAAAGCTGAAACATAGATTTCCACTTCCTCTCCTCATTCTTCAGTCTGGCCATCTGGTTTCAAATCAATAATGCCTATTCAATGGCTTGTAGACATCTGTTTACCATCAAGGTTACTGAAATTTTGCAAAGAAAGGGTGGGGGAATGCCATTACCTGCTATTGCACTCCAGAGCTCCCAAAAGTTTTGTAGAAAGGGAAGAGCAGGGAAGTGAGGAGAGAAGGAAGATACTTTAAGGCTGTGGAAATACCCTCTTCCACCCATTTCCAGAATAAAAATCATCCACTTCCAGGACCAGAAACACTGTGTTTCTGTGGTGACCAATGTGTGTTGTAGGGAAGCATTTTTCCATGAGTAAAAGTAACAGAGAAGAAAAGCAAGAATGCAATCTATTGTTGGTGTTGTCTACTCCCAGCTGCTGCAGTTCATGTTGTAGATCTCCACCAAGAGCTGCAGTGTGTCATTCTGGGGACCCACAACTCCAAGATTTTAGCTCAAACTGATTCCTTAACATGATAAAAGAAATAAATACCAACATCAGGAGCCACTTCAGCTCATAGGATGGTGCTGGCACAAAGTAAAAGGAAAAGTCATCAAAGCCAGGAATTGCAACAGCTGCCAGAGAAGTCCCATCATAAAATGGGAATTATCCCTGAGTAAGGTCTGAACAGTGATTTTAGGGTTTCAGATGGATCTGAATCACTAAAATCCCCAAGTGTTCCATGTATACTACCTGCTTTTGTTCAGCAGAGAGGTGTCTGAGCAGGTCTTACAGCCTTAGCAAAAGGCAGGATTTGAGGTGTGGTTTTTTGGTAAATTATGTTAAATTATCAGTGAATCTTTCAGCCGTTTATAAACAGAAGAAACTCTGTCTGCCTCTTTCAAGCATTTTGTAGAATTGTTAAAATGTTTGGGGTTTTTTGAGGAGCATTTTATCTCATTGGCAGGAAACTAGTCAGAAAACTAGACTCAGTTTTGATACTGAATTCTTATAAGCTTCACAGGGCTTTGGGCCTTTGGGAGTTCATAGGTGCAAAGAGTAATTTCTGTGCCAAAGCATCATCCCATGGGTCAGGCTGAGGAGCCTGCAGAGCTGCTCTCCACCACCTTCTCAAGTCTGTTCATCTGTGACTCACTATTTCCAGCCTGGTGATGGAAACTTTGTATACAGGGAAATAAGAATCAGGTGTCTATGGAGCTAATAACTTAACAACAATGAGAAAAATAACAAAGCTATAGAAACAATCCACATGGAATTGAAGATAAATTCCCTGACATTTGGTTTTAGACTTCATCAAGTCCCCATTTCAAATGAGGCTCTATAAAATACTAAATGGATATAAATATATGTGTGTATACATACACATAAATATAAATAAGAGAGAAAAAATCTGTACAAATAAGCTAGAGGAAAACCTGGCTTTGGAGTGATAAAATGTTTGGCAGCTGTAAGGCCTGGAGCATTGCAACTCATCCCACCAGTGAAATTCCAGCTAGAGTCTGGCTCTTTTTCAAAGAAAATTCCATTTTCCTTTTAAGAAAGGCACATTCTTAATTTTGCTGTATATAATTTTGAACATTTCCTGCAGAACACAGAACCCAAATGTATTTGAAGTCATATTCTGCTACTACTAAAGACAATGAAAAGTTTCAAATTAAGAGTAGGAATTCTTTTTCATATTTGCAGACTGTAATCCTTCAGTATCAAAGGCTGAAATCCATTCATTTCAGCAGTCATTTTCCTCTTTATACTGACATCATGGGAACAAGAAAAGGCAAATAAACACAGAATAAATGAGGAGAAAGAGACAGAACTCTTGCTGTGGCTGTATAACATACTGATAATGCTGCCTCATACATTTTCCTTTTCCTCATTTCCCACACTATGACGTTTTTTATTACTTCAAATTTAAAAATAATTAATAAAAGCTCAGACTGAGCCCAGCCTTTGAACTATTTAATAATAATGAAACAATATTAACAACTACCCTAAATCATTAAATATCTGCAAAACATAAATTAACTGAGTCAGCCATCAATATGAAATAATAAAATTGCAGAGGGTTTTTTAATCAATTAGTTGACTAGACATAAGTGGAAAAGACAAGCCTAGACACACACACACACATCCATTTGCATTCATTCCTCTGTACCAGCTACCAAGGTAGTGAGAGGGCTGTCTGGTGACTGTTCATCTGTTCTCCATTTTTTCATTATTTTCTGACCATTGTAAAAGTTTCTGAGAAAACTTCCATTCAGCTACTGCAAAACTGAACAAAAATCTACAAACTTTTCGCATGACTGATTCCCCCTGTATTTTTGCAAATTTCTAAGCTTTTTCACTGTGATAAAGTAACCCAAACTAAGGGGGTAGTGTTGTCCCCTGAGATGATCCGATTTCATGACTTTAGTTGACATTATTACTACAAAGCCCAGACCAGCTTCCCAGATAAGGAGACACTTGCAGGAGCATTGGTGGCACAAGGAACTGGTGCAGGATCTAAAGCCTCTGCAAGTGCGCTCTGTCCAGGACCTTTGTACAACCTGGTGAGTTCATATGAACAGGAAGTAATTAGAACTATTTCTGGCATTAAAAATACAACTTTCGATTTACCTTTCAGGAATGTGTAGGATGCAAGTAATCACATGTGGCAGTTCTGTTCCTGGTGTACTAACAAGGGACTCAGTGCTAACATGAGACTGATGTACAAACCCAACCAACTCCCTTCTTTTTTCCTCTGGGAGACCTGCAAACCACACTAGAGACCTTGTTGTCCCTGCCAGATGGGATTCCCTTCATCTCTGCTGCTTGATATCATTCCCATCATCTTGGGAACCATTACCAAAACTCATAATAATAGAATTTGAGTCTCTGATAATTAGTGAATAATCAAATCACCAGAAGTGAGGTCTACACTCATGGGCAAAAAGCATAGTGACTTTTTTAAAATCAATAAGGCAACACAGCAGCACTGTGAGTGCATGAGGAACCCTTTCTCTTTTGTCCTTCATACTCCTTAGCTGTTCCAGCACAGCAGGACACAGGCCACACCTGTCTCAGCAAATGGTGCAATCTCAGTCCTGTCACTCACACCCAAATCCAGCACCTTCACCCCTGGGTGACAAGAGAGCCTCCACCTTCCCTTAGGTCTCCTGGAGTGGTGCCTTGAGAAAAGCCATTGTGTTTCTTTTGCTAAAGCAAAGACAGAAAGCTGAAATCATTTTGCTTGTTTGATTACTTCAGCAAGAAAAAAGAAATCAAACTGGATAGTTGAGTTATTTTTATGGGCCTTACACAGGGAAAAATCCAGCTACATTGTGACCACAAACATCTGTGTGTCATCCCTCTTGTTTCCCTGGGAGCTTCAGAAACCCAAGGGGAAAAAAAAATGCCATGGTTTTGGCTCTCAAGAAGAACTGGAGTCCCAGTGTGTCCTCTCCTGCACCAGAATTTGCTGTCCCCAAACTGAGGATAATCTCTGCCAAACAAACTCTTTCACAAGGCTGTGAAAAGCACAGCTGCCAGTGCTGCTGCTGAGCAGCTGGGACCCAGCAAGCATGGATTGGGTGCTGCAGCACTCAGCAGATAATCCTGGGACTGAAATATATGTCTTCAGCCAAATGTTTACTCCTCCTCACTCCTCTCACCTCCCACGCTCCCCCAGGATCTCTAGCAGCTCTCCTGGCTTCCCTCACCCACCAGCTCACAGCTCTGGGGTTTTCTGCACTGATTTCCTTTCTCTTCTCTCCAGGCACTGAAGCAGTGCTCAGATGTATCCTGTTATTTCTTTCATCTCCCTCACTCACTCTCCTCCACTCAGACATGTTGGCTGTGGATGTTCCATCCCGGCCCATGATCTCCCAGCAGCCTCCAACACCTCAGAGAGCAGGACAGCAGAGGGAATGCCATCCCTCTGTGCACAGGATGGGCTCAGGGTGTTATTGGGTGTTCCTGCTGCCACTGCCTTCTTGGGATCTCCTCTGCAGGCCTTGGGACCTCCTCTGGCAGCTCTGCAGGCCTTGCCCTTTCCATCACATCCCCACATGGAGATGGAGCTGCTCCTGCATGTTCTCCATGTGGTTCTTCCAGCTGGCCTTGGCATGTTTCTGTTTAAACCCCACATCCTGGTGTTTCTCTGACACTGCTACCCTCAGCCATGGCCTCTTTGCTGTTGCTCTGCACCAGCACCTTCTCTTCCCACATCTCTGGGCCTGCACTCAGAGCTGTGCCACCCCTCAGCTAAAAGGATCACACATGAGTCCTTCTCCAGAGGGTGTTGTATTCACCTCCTCCCAGTCTCAATGTCCTCATTGCCTGCACCCCACAGGAGCAGGCACAGGGCTCTCCACAGCCCAGCACCCTGGGCCATTTTTGTCATGGCTTCATGGGTACTTCCCTGTGAAATCTGTTTTGGCCAGACACAGCCACAGCAGTTGCATCTCTATATTGCAGGTACATCTTTTTAATGCCTTTATCTGCAGCTGTGCTCATGGATGTTTCTTTTTGATGCAGCCAAAAAAACCCTTAGTTCTGCTATGAAAAAACAAATTATATTGATATAGCAATGGAAGAGCTGGGCTTCAGCTGCAGAAACAAAACCAAGCTGTGCTTTTACACTCCTAATCACACAAACCCGTGAGTGATTTAAAGCTCTGCTATGATCCACGCTACGCAGAACCTTAATTTATACATCCCAAACCCAGATCTAAACAAGCTTTTAGAAGTCCATTTCAGGATAACCCTTAGCTCTGTTCCACCCAGATACCATGATTTATCTAAAATGCCACTCCTGCATCCAGCCTAGGGTGCGTTTACAAGAGACTCTTCCTCCCACTGTATGAATAAGGGTGGAAAGCAGGTAACTGTATTTCTCAAGGACTTTGGTATAAACCTTTGCTGATAACCCTGGCTGAAACAGTAGGCCCATATACAGAGGCGTGTGGGGTTTTTTTTAGCTGTGTACTCACTGCAAACTGACAAGAAGAGGTGTGGAGGCACCCACCTTCCACCGATGCCAACACATTTAGGTAACTTGAGCACAGGCTGATTTGCAATTGTTAGGCACTTACATTTTTAGCTGTGCTCAAATTCCTGCAATTCCACCCACTTTCTTCATTAGCATATTAGACGCCCCCATGGCATACTTTAAAATGGTCTAAAGTCAGGCATGTGTGAGGGAAGTGGCTCCACTGGTGCAGCTGAAGGCAGCTGAAGTCTTCCCTTTGGAAGGGGAAAGAGCACTAACAAGGAAGGACAACCTCGTGGAAAGGATGCCAACCCCACAGCCTGCCTTGACTTTGGGGTGATCTCCTATGGTAGGATGGAGAGCAGAGTTCACAAATAATGCTCCAATTATTCTGATTGCAGGCCTAATAGTATCCTGTATGGAAACCTGTATACATATATAGGTATATAGATATATCTACATTTTCTGTATGCTTTTGGTGTGTGTATGTACATATACATATATATATGTATATTTTATATATATATGTCTCTGTGTGTTTGTGTGTGTATAAACCAGATGTTTTTTCTGCTCTGCAAGCAGTTCCTGTGCCAAGGGCAGAAGAGCCAGCTGTCACCAGCTGATCAGCCTTTGGCCACAGTGACCAGGGGAAGCCAGACAAAGAGATGCCCTGTGCAGGGAGTGCTCCCATCCCTCAGGGTCACTGAGGCAGCTGCCCAGGGCCAGCAGGGCTGCTTGGACGCTGCATTTTTCAATATCATTGTAAGGATACTCATCCTAGATTTGTTGATCTGCTGCAGTGTTTGCCTCAGCTTTCCCTGGGGTTTTTCTATCCCAAATCAAGGGGAAAATCTGTAAGGGACTCTTCAAGCTTCTCCCTTCAGTCTCCCTAATGCCAAGGTCTTGTTCCTGTGCAGGAAAAGGACCCTTGGATCTCAGTCCCATGCCCTGGGGTATATTTGGGAGAGCTGGTGATGTATCAGGCAGGCACAGAGATAAGGCTGCCTCCTGGAAGCAGGGACACAGTGTTCCCTAGCAAGGCTGCCCTCTCACTGCATACAAAAACCCCACTACTGATGCCTCTGTTATCTCCCTCTGCTCTTGCCAGTCCATGGTCTCGTCCTGCTGGGGACTGATGCACAGTTTTTTGACTGAATCAATAGGGATTCTCTCCCTGGCAAAACTCCCGGGCCATTTTTCCTGCACTCCTAAAGGTAAGGCAGGCAGAGGTGCCCCAGGAAGAAGAGCAGCCCTCTCCCCACTGCCTAAATCCTCATTTCAGAAGTGACTGTGTACAACTCACAGCCTCAAGAACAGGCTTAGGCTAAAGATTTCACAACATGATCAATATCCCTGCTGTATTTCCTTCTCTCTCTTTTTTCTCCCCTCATTTTCCTGTACTTCCAGTGCCACTCCTTGTAATCGCTGCAGAAATGTAATTGCTGCTCTGTGTAATTGCTGCTGAAACAATCTGAGCTGTCATTGACTTACATTGTTCAGGGATCAGGAGGAACTGGCAGATGAGAGTCACCCCACCTAGCTTCAGGGGCCTCCTGAATATGCATTTACATCTGAGGCAGCTATCAAGGCTCACAGATTAGGCAGTGGAGACCTTGAAAATATACAAGTGTTAAATTTAAGGTATGAGTCACCTGTGCAAAAGCATGTTTCAGCTCAAGGATGAAACAAATAATTCTTTATATACATGGAAGGTATTAAACAAACAATTCTTTATATCCCCAGACAGTATTAATTCCATCCCTAACAAATACATAAAGTAACACCTGTGTTTAGGATACAAAGGCAGCTTTGGAGCAGACACCTAAAGTTAGGCAAGATCCCAACTGGGTTCTCCTAAAAGAGAAATCATGTCTTTCATATCAGCTCTGCTAAGTGTACTTTGAATTAAACTGGACTTTCTTTTGCAAACAGGAGGCCAAATCCTGTTGACTTCAGAGTGTAAAGCGAGAAAAAATTACCTATGACATCACAGAGTGGGTGTTTTAATGGTACAAACTGATGTCATTGCAGTGAATGGCAGCAGAATCTCATACATCTGCATCAGTCCTTTCTCACAAGGGCATAAAACAAACAGGGAAGACGCACTGGGAGAAGCAGCTTTTTCCAGGAGATGGAGGCTGTGCAAGACCAGCAGAGCTTCACCATCCAGACCTTCCCACAGGAGATGAACGCCTGCCTCCCTACACAACCTCACCAGGGAATGAAATTGCAGCATGTGTGGCTCTGGATTTTCTAACACACAAACTTCAGTCAACACTCCAATGAGCAAGGTCAGGATCAGAGATCTGCTCCCACCACCACCATGGATTATCTCCTGCTTGCAAACAAGATTCAGCTAACTGCTCTGCATACAGAGGGCTGATCTCAGCCAGGCATTGCTTCATCCTGCATACAACACTGCCTCTGGAAAATTTTAAATCATGGAGGAGGTTGAGGTTATGTAGCTGGTGGTGGTGAGGGAGTTCATGTTCTTGGTAAGCTGGTAAAAAATGGCAAATAGCTACTGAAAAGGATGCATGTGCAAATCTATAGGTGAGGGAGAATAGTAATTAAATTAATAGTAATTAAATTTGTCCTCATCACATGGTTTCATCTTTCCAGATAATACTCAAATCATGAAGACCCCAGTTACCTCTTTCAGGAATGGGGGAAGCATTAATTTCATTTTTGTGCCCTGGCCTAAGAATGTGCCACTCCAAGAAGGATTAGCTTTATTCAGATGAACTTCTAGCTGGCCTTTCATTTGTTTATCAGCCTGCTCTGAAACTGAGATGTGAATCTGCATAATAACTGATTTCAAGACTATTTTGAGATTGTGAGCAAATCTTCGCAAGCAAAGAATGTAAATGAGGAACAGGTTAGTGCTCCCTGTCAAGGCAGACAAAAGGAATTTAAGAATACACTTCCCAAACTTGGACTCCAGGACCTTCTCCAGGGAGGTGGGTGAATGTCCTTACAGCACCCACCCTGACACTTGCCACAGGCCCTGGGCACCCATGGACATGATCCAGTGGCTTTGCAGCTCTGGGGACCTGCAGGGGTGGATTCACACTTACCTGGAAACTGGGATGAGATTATCACAGACAGCAAACCTGGAAGAGAGGTTTCATCCCATTCCCATCAGTCATTATTTTCCACTATTGGTGCTTAAACTTCTGTATTCCTCTTGCTCTGACAGATTTTTCCAAGCACAGAGAGGGATGTGGATGAGAAGGGAATCACTGAAGGATTGAAGCACTCTTGTGTCACTGATACAGCTTAGTTTACACAGGCATTGAACCCCTGTAACCAACCTTCCTTCCTTCATTCATTCTCTGGCAGATAGAGCATCTATATATTTTAGCAGGGGCAGAGCAGTTCTGATGCACTGGTTCCCTCAGACCACCACACAAAGCCAGACAAAACCAAGACTATGCAGAAAAGAAGCCAGAGGAGGATTACACTGTACCTGGAAAACATTTGGCTATTCAGGCTTGCAATCCCTTTGTGTTGTTAGAATAGAGCAAAAGGAAATAATTAAAGGCTAAAAACATACCCTACTATTATTAAATTCCTGAGGATGAGCTATTTTTAAGGTATATAAATATTTGGCAAGAATTCTTAATGATCCCCTTTTAAAGGAATTTCTTTATGTAGGCTAGGGTTAAGAAGATTTTTTGCAGAATCTAATAAAATGCATGTGAGTTTTATGTTGTCTCATACTTCCATTTAAACTGCAATGTCTAAATGGCAGCAGGTCCCAGAATAACTGAAAAAATATTTTTCACATATTTTCCCAACATTGAAATTAAATATCCATTAAACATTATCAGCTCTAGTGGTATAAATTATTTACTTACTACATACACAATTACCATTTTAATGAGTTTGACACACTTAAGATTCTATAAACATTATTGCGCAGTACATGATTTCTTAATACTTTGGGGAGATAAGGGATGAGGAAGAAAACCAATGTGCATTTTCATATTAGAAACTGATCATATAGATATTTAAAGACAAAACCACAAAATAAAGGATAAAAATAAAATTCTGTACAGCATCATTTTAGACTATACAACAGATTTATCAATTGGGACAAAAAATATAAATTTTCTTACCTTTCACACAAACAGTTCAGAAAGTTGGTTCATGTGNAACCTGGAAGAGAGGTTTCATCCCATTCCCATCAGTCATTATTTTCCACTATTGGTGCTTAAACTTCTGTATTCCTCTTGCTCTGACAGATTTTTCCAAGCACAGAGAGGGATGTGGATGAGAAGGGAATCACTGAAGGATTGAAGCACTCTTGTGTCACTGATACAGCTTAGTTTACACAGGCATTGAACCCCTGTAACCAACCTTCCTTCCTTCATTCATTCTCTGGCAGATAGAGCATCTATATATTTTAGCAGGGGCAGAGCAGTTCTGATGCACTGGTTCCCTCAGACCACCACACAAAGCCAGACAAAACCAAGACTATGCAGAAAAGAAGCCAGAGGAGGATTACACTGTACCTGGAAAACATTTGGCTATTCAGGCTTGCAATCCCTTTGTGTTGTTAGAATAGAGCAAAAGGAAATAATTAAAGGCTAAAAACATACCCTACTATTATTAAATTCCTGAGGATGAGCTATTTTTAAGGTATATAAATATTTGGCAAGAATTCTTAATGATCCCCTTTTAAAGGAATTTCTTTATGTAGGCTAGGGTTAAGAAGATTTTTTGCAGAATCTAATAAAATGCATGTGAGTTTTATGTTGTCTCATACTTCCATTTAAACTGCAATGTCTAAATGGCAGCAGGTCCCAGAATAACTGAAAAAATATTTTTCACATATTTTCCCAACATTGAAATTAAATATCCATTAAACATTATCAGCTCTAGTGGTATAAATTATTTACTTACTACATACACAATTACCATTTTAATGAGTTTGACACACTTAAGATTCTATAAACATTATTGCGCAGTACATGATTTCTTAATACTTTGGGGAGATAAGGGATGAGGAAGAAAACCAATGTGCATTTTCATATTAGAAACTGATCATATAGATATTTAAAGACAAAACCACAAAATAAAGGATAAAAATAAAATTCTGTACAGCATCATTTTAGACTATACAACAGATTTATCAATTGGGACAAAAAATATAAATTTTCTTACCTTTCACACAAACAGTTCAGAAAGTTGGTTCATGTGCAATATCTTGGATTTGCTAATATTTTGAGTAATGCAGGCAAGATTTGCAGATGTGATCATCCAGCTTCTCAACAATTGTGAGAACAATTGTTGTATGATCACAACAAGATGTGGTCATCCAACTTCTCGACAATTTTTTTCTTCTGAAAAAATCAATAGTAACCTGGCTAAGAGTGACAGTCTACAGAAAGGAAGTATTTTGGTGAGATCAATGAAATCTTTTCCTGTATTTTAACTAGCATTGGATTAGGGGTCACAAACCTCACAGTTCTCCATCACTCCACAATGCTAAACTTGGGATGCTATTCCAAGAGCACAGAGAGAAGCACCTGGATGTGCCACTTGTTTTGCTGCAGGGTGAACACCCACACTGCCCACAGAGCAACTCTGTTGTCACACAGCTTTGCTACAATCCCACAAGGCTTGGAAATCTGCCTGTTGATGCAGAAAATAGGGGCATTTCCAAACACAAGTCACCGAGCTGTGGTTGGGAGCTGGGAGGTGCCTCAGACCTGCTTTGGTTTCTCACATCCCTGGGTAAGAACCTGCTGCTGTCCAACTGAGCCTTTGTCCAACTGAGCCCTTGGAAACTCTTCAAAACCTCTGAGAAATTGTGAAAAGATGCCGCCAGGTGTTTGCATCACACTACCACACACTCTCCCTTGTCTCCCAGCTACCTTGGGAGAGACCATTTGAAATGACAGTATTTGCACAGAATCTGTGTTGGAGAGGGCTGGGGTGAGCAGCAGCGCTGCTGCTGAGACAACTGCTGGCAAGGATTTCAGTTTTGTGGTGAAAATCAAGCTACTTCCAAAAAATAAAAATATGCTGATAAGTCGTGGTTATCTCTGCTACAATGAGACAAGGAGGCTGCCAGCTGAGCCCCATCTTTTAGAAGTTCTCTGTCAGGAACATTAAATTCCAGCATCAGAACAGAAGCAGGAATAATGCAGTTCAGGCTACAGCAAAGGCACAAGGAAACCAAAACTTGCAGGCAGAGAAGTAGTGCCAGAAGGACACAGCATCTTTGAAGGACATTAAATAGCCCCCAGAAGAGTTCCAGGAGCATGAGAAAGGCCACTACAGCCAGGTATTGGCTGCTTCCCACAGAGCAGTAAAGCTCTTGCAAAGTCTCTTTGCAAAGCCTGTTTTTGTGTCTTCATAAGCCCTTAGTTCTTTGTCACACAGCTCCCCAGAGCTAAACTGTGCAGTGATTTATTTTGCATGTGTGTTATATCACAAACTTGTTGACAAGGCACAAAACTGCAGTAATTCTATGGGGGATGTCTCGTTGCAAGTTTGCCTGGATTTGTATTTTTTATTCTTCACAAAGCCTTTAAAATTAAACCACAACAAAACTCTGACTTGTGGAACCAATGAGGCTGAAGAAGCTACAACTGAAAATCAGATACCATGACAACAAGTGAAATATAAGACAACTGCTACATTAAATAAGATTTGGAATGCTGCAGGATTTTCTGAGTGTTGGGATTGAAGTTTTTTTACATTGCTGGTTGTTACAGTTTCAGGTTTGAGTACTGGCACAGGTCAGTAGACCTTCCTCTTCCACCTAAAAGGATGGAAAGACCCTTTTTATTTATCATCATGGGATTAGGAGGAGAAAAGAGTAACTCTGCACGAGTGGAGTTTCCACATTGGAAAAAAACAGGAAAACTAGAAGAGAAATAAAGCCAGCTAGAATTCATTTATCTTCAGGAACAAGCTGGCAAGATAAAGGATCAAGTTACCAAGCAGGGCTTCAATTAGGCTGATTTTTAACTGTAAGTAGATTTGATTAGTAGTGTAAATCACAGTATGAGGAGGCAACTTCAAATCATATTATAATGCTGAAGTCACACAGTAATAAAAACTAGACCACATCCCTAGTAAAATATTGGAAACTATCAGCCAGAGACAGGCTGCCCACATTCCTTTTTATTAACTCCTGATTCCAGCTGGTTTAGCTTTTATATTCTGCCAGATATTGAAAGGAAAGCTAATATTATTAATGACTTCTAGGTCTAAGGAATTAATTTCTATTAGTTCTAGCTAAGAAGTCATTCTTTTAAACAATCTGCTATTGACTGGCATGACAGTGTAGCATGGGGAGAAACAGCTTTTCCCATGTCCCTTTGTTTACAGGATTTCCAGGCATTATGCCAAGGCTTTTCTCTATGTTAAAGAAAACTCCATTCTTCCACATCCTTCATTTCCCTGCACACAACTTGACTCCCATGCTGTCAAATTCCATTTGAATCCTTGATATAATGAAACCCATTTTGTTGCACTCAGAATTTATGAACTTCCATTTGCTTGTTTTTCTGAGCACAGCAGCTCAGGGATAGGAAACAGGAGAGGGTGGAGAAAGAGCTCTTTGATTTACACCTGGCTTCTCTTAGTTTCATCTGATGGCCCCTAATCCTTGCATTAGGAAGGACTGTGAAAGCCATCCCCCCTCCCCATGGCACTCAAGGTTTTTCAGCTGTTGCACAATCTCCCCTCAGCTGTTCAGCTGTTTCCAGATGAAGAATTCTGCATTGCTCACTCCCAGTCACTTGAGAGCCCTTGCACAATTTAAGATAAGCAACCTTGCTTCATCTAATATATTGATCAGAGATTAATAAAGACTCTAATGACTGCATTTGAATTTCAAGTTTTTATCTGTCAGATGCTAGGATTTTATTTTCCAAGACACAAAAGCAGTGCAAAGCATAGACCAGGTCAAAATGCCCTCTCTAGAGTTTACCGGCAGAAATGTTAGATTACATAAAAATAAAACTA
>WBNQ01049795.1:0-18717 GCA_013401375.1 Spizella passerina | reverse complement strand
AAAAAAAATAAAGTATTAAAGCTAATAGATATTGTATCCCTTAATCTCACCGGAATATTTGATGTAACACTTAAACATTAAGCTTTAGGAATCTTAACTTATTATAACAAAATCACACATGCCTCCTTTCTCTCCTCACACATTTGAGCATAAGAAACTGACTGACAGCATCCAGTGCTCTCAACTGTTGTCATTATAGCACAAGAGTCCTATTGTCATTACATTGCAAGGGTTCCATACTGCCAGAGTTTTGTACCTCCTTGATGTTTCTTATGGACATCTCCTCTAGGCACTGACTTGTCCTCACAGCAGCCAACTGACTCCAATCCCCACCAATCCACTCTTTTAAAACACTCTTCTTATTGGCTACAGCTGTGCCCTGTTAACATCAGGCCCGCTCCTAATCTTTACTAATTGGCTCAGCTGCAACTCTTCAGGGGGTAAGATTGCATTCTATACCACCTTCATTTACCCATACTGTATCCCCCTACGCTCAACTATTCAGAAAATTGATTATTCTTGGTATGCTTCAGGAGCAGAGAAAGAGGAATTAATCAATATTTACCTTGATGCTTTAAACCTACTGCCTGTGTGGATCTGCAGTCCAGGAGATATGCAGCATGACTTTTTTAATTCTCACAATAATTTCAAACCAGTGAACCCCCAGAAGTCTCTCTATATTCACTCAATACGATGAGCAGATTTCCAACACTCTCAATTCTTTGTGCACTCTTCTGCATGACCAGGTTTATAATCTCTCCTGAAGAAATAGTAATGGAGGAAAAGGAGCAGGTGGCAAAACCAACATGTTCAGCAGTCTTGAATACCTTTTCCTTCTCAGAACTCCACCTAAGGCTAGAAAAGTAACTGAAACTAAAATGAATGACAAGAAGAAGGAGAGGCACTGAACCCTTATTGAAAGGGCAATAACCAAACTGCCTTTCCCCAAAGTTAAAGGCACTGAGAACAGTGGTGAGGAGGGACCCAATGAGCATCACACCACTGTGGAATTAGATAAATATCTCTGGTATGGAAACATCACCAGTGATGGCTACCAAAGCAGCTACTCTTCCCAGCACAGAAAATTCACGATTTTGGTTTGTATTGGGTTTTTTTGTTGTTGGATGGGGTGGGGTTTTTTGTTGTTGTTGTTTTTGTTGGTTTGTTGTTATACAAGCAGCAAGAAGCAAACAACAATGTCATATTGCATACAACCAGGCAATGCATTAGACAAGACTGAATTCCACTTGGACCTCTTCTCAAATGTTATGAGACAGACAGGAAGATATTAAGAAAATATCCCAATCTTTTTTACAGCAGTAACTGATTTTACTTACATTTCAAAAATTTACTAAAACACGGGGGATACCATTAGAAGATTAAACTGGAATTATCTTAAATAAAATGTTTGGATCAGGGAATTTAAAGTAAGTTTGTCTTGAATAAAGACAAGAAGGGTCGAAATCATTATTTTAATTGCACTGTTCAATGGAATCATCCCAGGGAAAATAATACAGAAATGGAAAAAAGCAAAACCAAATAGCTCAATACTTTCATTGGAATACTATTTTTTCATTCTAGGACTTCCAACTCATATCAGAAGCAATGGTCTAGCCAGCTCTTTGAAGGCAAGTGGATATTGAAAACCACTCACATCTTGCAGAAACATGTCTCTAATACATATCTCCATTGTTGCTGATGCCAACAAAAATACCAGAAAATTTAATTTAAAGCAGAGATTTAAACAAAAGTAGCTTTGTACTGATTCTCAGTGGCCTTATTCTTCTCACTCTTTACAGCTATCAGAGAGGGAAGGTCTGACGTCCTGTAAACTCCAGTCCTCATCCTCCCTTGGCAAGATCTCAGTTCAGAGATGTAACCTTCAAAGCTGAGGTTCCCTTCAGAATCATCACAGGAGCGTGTCCCAGAGTCCTCCAGCTTGACCCCATCCACATCAATTATCCTGTTCACAGGGAGCTCCATTCCAGGGTTCTCTCTCACACCAGGAGGATTAAAGCTTCTGCTGGCCTTGGCTTTGTGAGAGGTCTGCTCACAGGAGTTTCCTGAAGTCCCTGGTGAATCATTTTTCTTTCTGTTTGCACCTAACAGAAGAATTATAAACAAAAAAACACAAAACAAGACAATTATGTATCTTCTGGTTTTAGCAGTTTTCAATATTGCAGCCTACTCTGAGGCCCCAAAGGTAGTCAGCTGAGATGTTCATCCACCAAAGAGACTTACTGATGGAAATTTAACTAAACATTGGATCTCAAAGATAAATGTGAAATACTAATATGTATCTGCCTTAATGCAGCATTTTTCAGAGTTTTTAAAAAGACTTCATTAAAAATAACTAATTAGAATAATTTTGTACACCTCTAGAACAAAAAAATTCTCACAGCAGCAAACCCAAAGGTGGAGGAGAATATAGACCTTCCACTGGGGCAGAATGGGAGATGTTCCTTCAGTTGAACTGATCTCCAAGACCCTGCTGAGATAGTATTTTTACTTGGCTAGGGCTTAATTCTCTAGCAGACTAGTAAGGGATTATTTGAAGTTGCAGGTCACTGTCCTGAACTGCAACAAAGCAATTATGGGCCACAGGACAAGAATAAAAGAAATAACTGCACAGAATGACAGGAGGGTTCAGGTTGGAAGGAACCCAGGGGGCATCTGGTCCCACCTCCCTGCTGAAGCAGGGTCACCCAGAGCACATGGCACAGGATTGTGTCCAGATGGTTCTGGAATATCTCCAGTGAGGGAGACCCCACGCCCTCTCTGTGCAGTCTGTTCCAGTGCTCAGTGAGTAAGCTCACCTGCTTTTTCAGATGGAACTTCCTGTGCATCAGTTTCTGCCCATTTCCTTGTGCTCTATGGCTTAGCACCATTGAGCAGAGCCTGACTCCATTCTCTGTCACCCTCCCTGCAGATATTTACAAACATTGCTGAGGTCTCCTCTCAGTTGTTTCTTCCCAAAGCTGACCACGCTCAGCTCCTCAATTCTGTCCTCCCGCAGAGATTCTCCAGACCCTTGACCAACTCTGTGGTACTTTGCTGGATCTGCTCTAGGAGTTCCTTGTCCTGAGGAGCCCAGAAGTGCACACAGCACTCCAGGTGTCCCACCAGGGCTGAGCAGAGGGGCAGGATCCCCCCCCTGACCTGCTGGCATTGCTGGCACTGCTCCTCCTGACTCACCCCAGGGCTCCATTGGCCTTCTCAGGCACAAGGACACACTGCTGGCCCATGGACACCTTGTGTCACCCCAGGCCCTTCTCTGCAGAGCTGCCCCCAGCAGGTCAGCCCCAGCCTGGTCTGCTCCATGGGCTTGTTCCTGCCCAGGAGCAGCACCCTGCATTTGCCCTTGCTGAATTTCAGAAGGTTCCTCTCTGCCCACCTCTCCAGCCTACTGAGGTCCTTCTGCAGGGCTGCACATCCCTCTGAGGTGTGAGGGCTTTAAACACTCAAGAAACACCTGAGTTACATCAAAAGTCACAGTTGCCAGGATTCAGGCCTATTCACACAAAGTCATCACTATGCCAAGACAGCTGTAGTTCAAACCCTTGAGCTCCCAAAAACCAGTTTTGTGTCAGGTGTGACCCTGCAAAGTACAAGGAGCTTCTGAAAGCAAATGTACAGAAGCTGATTTGCCTGTGTTAACAGCAGCAAGAAGGGAAGGGTGAAGGAGCTGATTTCAGGATTCACACCACAGTTAGCAACATGGTTTCTGGAACTGAGGCTCCCCCCATAATGATATAAAGAGGGGCAACATTTTCAGAGACAGAGAACTGCTTTCATTAGATCAAACTGAGAGCCAAGAAAAAAAGAAGAGAAACTTTCAAGGCACAAAAGCAGGCCTGATGGGGACTTCCATTTCATATTTAATTCCCTTTTTCCATATATCTTCTCTTCCATCTTTTAAAAGATACTCTCTTATCTGACATTCTCAAAATTTTGTGCCACAGTACATCCAAGTGCCTGACCAGCATGTTTAGCCATACAAATCCCATGAGACTGGTGTGGTTAAATCCCATAGCTGTCTTTCAAATATTTTATTTGTGTTTATTCCATGAAGTGATTGGTACATTTTTATGCAAGGAAAAGAAATTTCCATGTGTAATCAACGTAATCAAGAACTTTTTGATATGGAGAATGGAAGAAATGCAAATGAAAAAAGACAAAAAAAGCACTTTTACACACTTTCAATCAAATCACTCCAGGGTCTTCCTGAGGCTTGAAGCTTTCTATTTAAGAAAAATAAGTTAAAATCCTCAGTAGTGCAATGCTTAGTGTTTTAGCTACAGTGAAGCCCCACATGAGTAATGTGGGTATTTTGCATCAGTAATGCTTGCTGTGTTTTCAGAGGAATTAGATCAAACTCCAAACAAATCAGCTGAGCAGAGAGAGGCAGAAAGCTCCCAGCCCTGCTAGCCCAGCATGACTGAAGCCTACTAAATTGCAGCTAACATTTAATGGGACTGTATTAGACTTTGTTTTTAAATCTCCCTACTGAAATTAAACATTGCCTTAATTTTAACTGCTGCTTGCCTGGCTGGGCTGCAAAATGCTATTATTCTGTTCTGGAACGTTTATCTTAACATGAGTGTACTGAATTGTTCTCTTGATCTCTTTAATCTACTATTCTACACCCTTTGAGGAAGACCTGTGACTCTCCTTTCAAGTTGCTTTAGAAGAGCTACAAATTGCTGAAATGCCTGCTAATGACAAATTCCCACAAATACATGGCACTGACAGAGCATGAGTCACCCAGCTGTCCTAGCACTCAGAATTCATCCTCCTATGAAATGTCATGCAAAGGAACATCTTTGATTGAGGTGGAAGGTATCATATCTGTTGACTTGGACTAGGTTGAAACACTTTCCACAGTCAAAAGACACAGCCTGCATTAACAGGGCACAAGAGATGAAAGAGTGGAAACTCCTGCTGAGGAACACTATGGAAGGTGCAAGTGTTGCTGAATTTATTTGGGTGCTAAGCCCTTCTAAAGTTAATATAAGAAATGCCATTAAGTCTTGGAATTATGGTGTCACTGAGTCAGCACACAAAGCAGCTGGGTGTGCAAGCTGCCCAATAGGAACACAGCAGAAATAAGGTCCACATTTGCTCTCAGGCTTCACAAGACATAAGCCCATCTGAACAAGAACACATCCGCATTACAGACATTTTTTTCTATTAATGTCCTTTTTAGGAGCAATGTCTCTGCAGCATCAAATAAATTACTACTAGAGGCAGGGCAGCAATAGAGAACATCTTGTCTAAAATACCAGTTCAAAAGAATGTGGAATTACTAAGGGAGGATACTGTGAAGATGATTTCACTTTTCCTGTCAGGGTAGAAAATATCTTAGCTCATCTTCACCAAATAGGAAGATGATTTCAAGAGTAGCACTACACAGAAAAAAATATTTCAATGTAATTTTTTTCCTCACTTTTTTAAGAAAAATCTTTTATGGAGCAAGGCTATTTAACAAAAATAGTAGGTGAGATTTGCCAAACCAGCTTGTGCATAAATGTATAGCACAAGTTTTTAAGTAGACTCAAGACTTGCATGTACTTAGTGGAGCTTTATAATGAGGTTTCAATGCAGTTTGTAACACCCTTACACTGGTCTCCTTCTCCTGTTTTCTGAGTAACAAATGCCTGAAGACACTCAGCTGTGCANTGTCATGCAAAGGAACATCTTTGATTGAGGTGGAAGGTATCATATCTGTTGACTTGGACTAGGTTGAAACACTTTCCACAGTCAAAAGACACAGCCTGCATTAACAGGGCACAAGAGATGAAAGAGTGGAAACTCCTGCTGAGGAACACTATGGAAGGTGCAAGTGTTGCTGAATTTATTTGGGTGCTAAGCCCTTCTAAAGTTAATATAAGAAATGCCATTAAGTCTTGGAATTTTGGTGTCACTGAGTCAGCACACAAAGCAGCTGGGTGTGCAAGCTGCCCAATAGGAACACAGCAGAAATAAGGTCCACGTTTGCTCTCAGGCTTCACAAGACATAAGCCCATCTGAACAAGAACACATCCGCATTACAGACATTTTTTTCTATTAATGTCCTTTTTAGGAGCACTATCTCTGCAGCATCAAATAAATTACTACTAGAGGCAGGGCAGTAATAGAGAACATCTTGTCTAAAATACCAGTTCAAAAGAATGTGGAATTACTAAGGGAGGATACTGTGAAGATGATTTCACTTTTCCTGTCAGGGTAGAAAATATCTTAGCTCATCTTCACCAAATAGGAAGATGATTTCAAGAGTAGCACTACACAGAAAAAAATATTTCAATGTAATTTTTTTCCTCACTTTTTTAAGAAAAATCTTTTATGGAGCAAGGCTATTTAACAAAAATAGTAGGCGAGATTTGCCAAACCAGCTTGTGCATAAATGTATAGCACAAGTTTTTAAGTAGACTCAAGACTTGCATGTACTTAGTGGAGCTTTATAATGAGGTTTCAATGCAGTTTGTAACACCCTTACACTGGTCTCCTTCTCCTGTTTTCTGAGTAACAAATGCCTGAAGACACTCAGCTGTGCAGGGCACCATCTAAGGTGCAGAGGCCCTTCACAGGGAAAATTTCTTTTCACATATTCTTGACTGAAGTGATTAATACCTCATGGAGAGCTCTGCAGATGCTTTGCCATGCATGAAGCATGTCAGGAATGTTATTACATTTTACCAAATCCAATCTCTCAGATGTCCTACCTAACTTCAGTAGAGAAAGGAAGACACTGCTTATGGCAGCAGTCACACAGGTGAATTTCCAGGCTGGAATTCCACATTCACTCCTATTGGTAATCTCCTCCCTTGCTAAGCATTCCACACAGCTCTTGGGAAATTTTCTTGTGCATCTGATCCCATTGACATGTTCCAGCTGGTTTAAAGATGGGAAGATGCAGGTCATCTTTAGTCCTTAAACCAGAGATCTGCTGTGTTACAGACTCACAGCCTGCTTAGAAGGCTTAACTGCACCCACCTGCATTTTTCCAAAGGTGACTACAATCAGGCACTGTTTTGGCTGATCTCCTGCTTTCTGTTACCAATATTTCTCTTTTTCTGATATTTGGATTTTGTGCATTATTCTCAAGCACTCTAAATTTAATATTGTCATTATGGAGAACTATATTTATAAAGACAAAGGGAAATCTTCCTCTGTATTAAATAATCCTCCAACTTTAGGATCTAAGCAAAAGATCACAAGACACTGTCTTCCAGGTATTTTAGGAATAAGGGAGCATGTGGCCAAATTCCACACAGAGACGAGGTCACAAAAAACCTGGAAATTTCAGGAGCAGCATTAACAGCCAAATGTAGATGAGAGGATCATGTAACCCTAAGTCTAATGCAGATGCTTGGGGATTTAAAGGCCTGCTCACAACACCTTGCAATTATATTGTTTCTATACCATAATCAATAAATGCATTTATTTTCAATGTGCTAAATTTTAGTTATGATTTTTAATAAAATCTCTTCCATGTAAATTGAGTGTTTCACTTATTATTCTACCTTTGCTAAAATCCTACTGTTCTTGTCAAAATCATTAACTATTTAGATGGCTCTAAGTTCTACTGAAAGATAACAAGAATATCCTCCTGATTTTCATACCATTGATCCCAGGCATTTGACTTCTAATGTCAGAGAGGATCTGATCTCAGTTAAAGGGAATGAGCTCCAGATTAATGATTTTGTACTGACTTAGAGCAGATAAAAATCTGTTTGAAGTATTTCATAAAACTTAGAATATAACTCGTGAAAAGAAGCCTGCAGTTTTCAGGGGCAGTTGCTGGGACTGGTGATTTACAGCCTTGTTCCATCCCCAGATGTAATCAGTCTCCCAGGCAGCTCTGGGTGTGCTGTGACACAGGAGCCTGGGCAGACACGGCTCCAGCCTCTGGCTCCATGGAGCCTGCCCCAAGGTGGTGCCACACTGCCTGAGGGAGCATTTTCTTACATGAGACTGATAAAAGGAGCCCTTTGATGGTCACTTCTGTAGTGGGTGAATAGACAGTCACTTCTATTTCAGGGTTCTGGAAATAAATCAATATAAATAACTTCTCCTTAACATGGACATAATCTGTCAGCTTCACTCTCAGACAGACACCTATCCCCTTCTGTCCTAAACTGTTAGGAAATGCTTCTACATATTAGCCCTCCCACACATGGATTCTTTTAAGTGGTGGATGAATGACTTCCACATTGGCTGACATACTGCTACTACTGCAGGAATTTTTTTTTTAAGTTTGTACAGTGATTTATGCTTCTGAAGGGAAAAGGATACTTTACATCAAAGTTTTAGAATACCAGAGGTTAAATTTTCTTTGGCAGTTTCCTTCTTTTTATCTCTTAATTGATACAGCACCAAGGAGAAAGCAGACTTAATAAAAGATTCCTACCTACAGTTTATGCTAAATCTTTTCCAAGGAAATTTGACTTTATATGCTGAATTTCACTTGCATGATGAAACAGCAACTGCAGCATATGCTCAGTGCCTTGAAATCTGACTCAGTAAAATGAAGGCATCGAGCCAGGAAATGGGTTGTGCTACAAAGCAGCAATATTCTACATTACCAGTTTATTTACTTTTTTCCTGGGAATTTTGTGAGTACATTTGCAGCATTAAGTTTAGAAACGGGCAGATGGAAATTCTTTCATTGCACTCATCTCTAAAGCGTTCACAAGAAGAACAAAGCACCAAACATTATTCAGAAAGACAAATTTGGAATACCACAGGGAAGAGGGAGCTCACCAGTGGCATACAGATGCAAGAGAGGATGCACTGCAACCTGTGTTTGCTGAGGGCAGGGACCCTCCATGTGCACAGCTACAACAGCAGCTGAAGGGAACAGCACACAACATCATTTAAAATCCAGGAGCACGCCACACATAAATTAAATGACAAGTTCTGAATTTTGATCCAGGCAGATGTGTGCCCTCAATAACACTGTGCAATTTGCTCAAACTTTCCATTTCTCCACTGCTAAACCTGAAACAATTTTTGACTACTTTCCAAGCAGTAGATATGATAAAACAACTCTGCAGCAACCTACACATATTCAGCTCTCAGTGTGATCTTCCAGCATTTATTGTTTTGGTTTTCCATCAGTGGACGGTAACAGCAGGTTTAATTATTGCAGAGTCCTATGTTGGGAGATAGTGGATTGAATTACTTGAATCCATTTTAATTTAATCTGCCATTCATTAGGTTATTTTTCAATTATGAAAGTGTATTCACTGGGCTACCAGGTACATTTCACCAATAATTCAGCAAAGTTCATTTCATCATCCAAATGCTGCCATGGGTTTGCATAGATCTGGGTTTAGTCCACATGCATTTGGTTCAAAGGGCAGCTATCATTTTTCTAACATTTCATCCAGTCAGTGATAAAATTTGCAATTCTTTCTAAATGTTTATCCTGTTGCTTCATCAAAATAAGTTTACATTTCAAATAATCATCCACCAAGGTCTTCCTTGCTTCCCATTTGTCTACTCTACTCTTCTCTCTTTGTTGTGGATTACAGTCATGTACTACATGTAATTCTCCCATTGAATCATGCTCTGATTAAAAGAGGATTAACACATCCCAGCCTTAGTATTTCTGGATTCTCATGGGTACTTTATATTGATCCAGAATCCAATTATCTTCTATAAATTTACACAGAACCAGTAAAGGATATAAGTTACCACATGAAAACAGCCTTTGTTAAAAATAATGATTTACATTATTCTTACATCTTTTGCATCATAATCACCCCCTCTTCTTGATTTTTTATTTATGTTTTCATTCATGTGGTTACCCTGATTTACGTAGGGAACACCACTGGACTGCCTCTAAAATATGCCACATGAATTAATAGATTATATAAAATATTTGTTACATAAATATTGTATCATTTATTACAAAAAAAAAAGGTTTATTTTCACATTTTGAAGATAGAAATGTGATTTCTCTTAATGACCTCTTAATCTCCTTAACTACCACAATCTTTTTTCTACTAGGAATTCATTACCATTAGAATTGAAACATTTAGTAGCCAAAAAAGCAAAAGTCACAGAAACACCACTGATCTCTGCTCTAATTATCTGATCTCTATTCTTCAGCTGTGGGGTACTGCATCCTTTTTGTGAATAATAAAAAAGATCAGCTGGGGATTTTTTTGGGGGGCTTTGGGAACCATAGCCTATACCAGACTCTGAGAGACTATTCTGCATTTTATTTCTGCATAATTTATCTTTCACAACAAAAACATCCTAGCACTGGTACTAACTATTCCATTTCTGAAAGATTTCTTTCCAATAAGAAAGTAAGCAAGTTTATTTCGAGGATACAAATCTATTTCAGAAAAACAGCAGTTTCTTTTTAAAAAAGCTATATAACTTTAGACTAAACTAATTCTTTAACTTTCATAGACATTCTACTATGCAATATTACAGAGAGTTTACCATGCTTTTATTTCCCCTAGCTGGCTCTCTATCTTAACCAATGGCTTCATATGCTTGCTAAAAGATGGTTTTGAATAAACTTTTCAGTTGCATTGCTGGATCCAGCCTATACATCTCCTTAAAAAAAAGAAAGACCTTCATACTTGGTAGACAATTCCACTGACTGTAACTCGAGTGTCGCTTTGAGAATAATTCTCATTCTAGCTGGNGTTTTCATTCATGTGGTTACCCTGATTTACGTAGGGAACACCACTGGACTGCCTCTAAAATATGCCACATGAATTAATAGATTATATAAAATATTTGTTACATAAATATTGTATCATTTATTACAAAAAAAAAAGGTTTATTTTCACATTTTGAAGATAGAAATGTGATTTCTCTTAATGACCTCTTAATCTCCTTAACTACCACAAACTTTTTTCTACTAGGAATTCATTACCATTAGAATTGAAACATTTAGTAGCCAAAAAAGCAAAAGTCACAGAAACACCACTGATCTCTGCTCTAATTATCTGATCTCTATTCTTCAGCTGTGGGGTACTGCATCCTTTTTGTGAATAATAAAAAAGATCAGCTGGGGATTTTTTTGGGGGGCTTTGGGAACCATAGCCTATACCAGACTCTGAGAGACTATTCTGCATTTTATTTCTGCATAATTTATCTTTCACAACAAAAACATCCTAGCACTGGTACTAACTATTCCATTTCTGAAAGATTTCTTTCCAATAAGAAAGTAAGCAAGTTTATTTCGAGGATACAAATCTATTTCAGAAAAACAGCAGCTTCTTTTTAAAAAAGCTATATAACTTCAGACTAAACTAATTCTTTAACTTCCATAGACATTCTACTATGCAATATTACAGAGAGTTTACCATGCTTTTATTTCCCCTAGCTGGCTCTCTATCTTAACCAATGGCTTCATATGCTTGCTAAAAGATTGTTTTGAATAAACTTTTCAGTTGCATTGCTGGATCCAGCCTATACATCTCCTTAAAAAAAAAGAAAGACCTTCATACTTGGTAGACAATTCCACTGACTGCAACTCTAGTGTCGCTTTGAGAATAATTCTCATTCTAGCTGGGGAAAAAAGCCCCAAAACCAACAGGGAGTTTTTAAGAGAAGGAAGATCAATTTTTGGATTCAAATCTACAGTCTGTGCACTTCAGTCCGGATTGCTGCAAACTGTCCTATCTCAGGTTGAAATGGTATTTAGTGAAACAGCCCAGTTGCTATCATGACAAAATGCCCACCTACTTTGTAGTAGAGGCAAAAACCATCATGAACAACTCATACCCGTGGAATATTGCAAATAAACAATTCAGTGCAAGGCCTGTGGTTTAATACAGCTCTTGAGGAGACTACAGGTTCGGGAGGCTGCCTTTACCCATGGGTAACACACGTGCCAAGCCCCTTGGGAAAAACTGGGCAATGTTCAAAGTACCCAGACTCTACCAGGCAATTATAAAAAGAAAAATAAAACAAAACAAAAGCCAAGGAGATTAAATCGGCGTTTTAACACTTTCAAAAATTAATGCATCACTTCAAGCCAATCACACCACACAATAATTATTTCTTCCACAGATGGGACCACCATTATATGCAGAGACATGAAAGAATGTCTTCAGATTCCAGCAACCTATGGTTTTTAAAGTGGGAAACTTGCCAGAATTAGCAGGCTTATTCAAAATAAAGACATTTTCTCTTGATGAGTAATGCAACTAGAATCAGTAATGATTCTTGTGTTGCTTATTTATTTGCTATTTTCTTCATAGCTAAGTATTAATGCATTATAAAAACATTTCACTTATTTCAAGAAGTTAAGAGCTGAGCTTGAAAATGTGTTCTCAATAGCTCTGAGTGATGCAAACCTTATTTTGCTGGCTTCCATTGTTCATATTTTCCTTTCTAGATCATCAAGTAAAAAAAAACCCAAGTGTTACCCATTAGAGGGATGGACATTGGCCTGGCTTTGCTACATCAGCAAATTGCCCCCTGCAGAACATGAGGGACCCTTCACTCCTCCCAGTCCTTTTCCCAGCATTTATAAGCCCAAAACGTGCAGGGTAAGCACACACGTCATTTGTCTTTAGGCCAATTTGGAACCAAGACCAGAGACCTCTGCAAATTATGTAGTCATTATTTGCCTTTATATCCCAACATTTTAATTGAATAAACCAATCAGAAATGCAATTTCCATTGATGGGGGTTATGAATGAACAACCATTAAAGCACTTAAAAAAGCAACCATTATTAATGATTTAGTCCTTTGAGATTTCAATTCTTGACTGGAGAGAGTTTCCAGAAGTCTTTATTATAATTATGTACATCATCAAACAGCATTTCCATGCAAACTCCAATCATGAAAATAGAAAAGTTTTGATTCACTCCACATTTTTTCCATAAAATCACCGTTATTTTACAGAATACAGTTCCCATNTATAGAACACTAGTTGAAATACATGCTAATTAAAATTCATTTTAAAAATAAATTAAATATGGAGGGTATTACTTATTTGTTGTGAAAAAGCCTGAATAATTTTAGAAGGGGAACTGCCACAGGACTTTCAACTGCTTTATTTTCTTTCTTGGAGGCCCACAAATATGTGAGAACACAGTGACTTTTGGAAAAACTGGATTTTCATTCCCCAGAACACAATGAGACCTAGTTAACAGCACAACACGCCTCTCTGCAGAATTATTCTTTTTTAATTAGGCTTCACAGTGCTGTTATGTAGGACCCATCTCAAAGAGTGAAAAGAGTAGTGTGGTCTCCAGCACCCAACCAACCCCTCCTTTCTTACCCAAGTCTACCAAATAAAGAGGTGGTTACTTTGGTTACTCCACATCAAACGAGCTGAGATCTCCAGCTCACTTCTTAAAGACCAGGGAAGAATTGCTTTAGTTTAAAATAAGAAGGAAAGTAATGAATATAAAGTTCAGCCCAAGAACCCAAAGACAGAAGAAATTCTCCTTTCAGGAGTTCCTGTTATGGTTAATTCCAAAGAAATCTCCTGTCTTATCTGCCTTCTGGAGCACATGCCAATGCTATGGATTTCACATGTGACCCACCAGCATCTCAAGACAGCATTTGCCCTTGGATGTCTAAATTATTAATAAATGTTTGTCAGCTTTGTCTCATGGTAATTGCTTGTTCATATCTATTTATCTGTTTGTCATAAGAAGATAATTTCAATCAGAATTCTTAATCCGGGACTGAAAGAATTTTTAAAATAACGAATAAAATGAAAGCTTAAAACCAGTTTGCGTAACTAGAGCTAGAATTTATTACTCCTGAGAGAACAAGGATACAAAATACATGTGAAAACTACACAAAGATTTCTACAAAGTAAAAAGTAGAAAGTGGGAAAAGGGAAAGCTACAGCTCAGTGGTTACACAGAAACTTATGGCATGCATTAAAATATTGTAAATTCATGACGTTTTTTTTAAGTGCAAATGGTTTTTTTTAAACAGTTCTCACTGAAAAATATGCAAATTGATACCTATGTTGTACACTTGACATATTATCAGAAAGACACCAACACAAATCTATGCATATATACATCAATATGTCTGAAGTACATTTTGTGGTTCTGTTATTCATAGGCACTGGTTACAAGTCCGTCTAATACTCAGTTTCAGAAATTAAGTGGTAGCGCTAATAGAACATTTCTCAGATACTACTAATAAAGGAATTGGCTTTTAAAATGCCAAGAGGATGAAATAATTTGCATTGCCATTTATAAGCATCCAACAACCAAAGAAGTATTTACAAATCATCAACCATACAGATAAAGAACAGTATCAAATACTCTGTGTAAAAAGATAAATAATTAAAATGTATATTCCCACATCACAAAGAAATGTGATCATACAAATATGGCACCATATGTTTGTGAAACATCAAAAATAAATGTAGCACATAGATACCTCTTCTTATATTTTACATTTAAATGCACAGTACAATGACTGTAAATGTCAATGTCACGACACCCATTGTCTTCAAAATCCTGTTTCTGGTAATAGCAATTATTAGTAGAGTCCATGTTTATAAAGAAATTCCATACTTCAGCCTTGGGCTAATATTGCTCTGTGATATTGCTAGACCATGAAACTTACTTCCTAAAAAAGTTACATATTTTCTTTAAAATTATCTATTAGAAAGCTACTTGATATGTGAATATTCTGGGAGTAAGTGTGATAGATGCAATCTATTTCTCTGTGTAGCAAAGTACGGGTTAAAAAAAATAACATTTTTATTTTTGTCACAAATATCAAATTTATTAGTGAAATATATCCTAAGTTGAGGCTTATCCATTTAAAATTTTAATCATAAACAATACTGCAATTTTCGATAATTAGGGGTTTTGTTAAAGTACTTAAACTTCCAAACCCTAATCATGTATCTCATTATGAGAAATGGATCAGAAAATCTGGAACACAACAGTGCTATGGAGCTCAAAATGCTGATATCCTGTTTTGTACTCTGAGGGTGAATGAGATAATTATAGCATGTGGATGCATTTCAAAGGTTTGTCTGCATGTGGCCATTTATGGTTACATGCCAAATCCAAACAAAAGTACATTGTTAAAGGCAACCAGAAGTATTACAGTTAGAACAGACTAAGGCAATTAAAATATTTTTTCCTACTTTTTTTGGTNTCATTTTAAAAATAAATTAAATATGGAGGGTATTACTTATTTGTTGTGAAAAAGCCTGAATAATTTTAGAAGGGGAACTGCCACAGGACTTTCAACTGCTTTATTTTCTTTCTTGGAGGCCCACAAATATGTGAGAACACAGTGACTTTTGGAAAAACTGGATTTTCATTCCCCAGAACACAATGAGACCTAGTTAACAGCACAACACGCCTCTCTGCAGAATTATTCTTTTTTAATTAGGCTTCACAGTGCTGTTATGTAGGACCCATCTCAAAGAGTGAAAAGAGTAGTGTGGTCTCCAACACCCAACCAACCCCTCCTTTCTTACCCAAGTCTACCAAATAAAGAGGTGGTTACTTTGGTTACTCCACATCAAACGAGCTGAGATCTCCAGCTCACTTCTTAAAGACCAGGGAAGAATTGCTTTAGTTTAAAATAAGAAGGAAAGTAATGAATATAAAGTTCAGCCCAAGAACCCAAAGACAGAAGAAATTCTCCTTTCAGGAGTTCCTGTTATGGTTAATTCCAAAGAAATCTCCTGTCTTATCTGCCTTCTGGAGCACATGCCAATGCTATGGATTTCACATGTGACCCACCAGCATCTCAAGACAGCATTTGCCCTTGGATGTCTAAATTATTAATNACAGAAACTTATGGCATGCATTAAAATATTGTAAATTCATGACGTTTTTTTTAAGTGCAAATGGTTTTTTTTAAACAGTTCTCACTGAAAAATATGCAAATTGATACCTATGTTGTACACTTGACATATTATCAGAAAGACACCAACACAAATCTATGCATATATACATCAATATGTCTGAAGTACATTTTGTGGTTCTGTTATTCATAGGCACTGGTTACAAGTCCGTCTAATACTCAGTTTCAGAAATTAAGTGGTAGCGCTAATAGAACATTTCTCAGATACTACTAATAAAGGAATTGGCTTTTAAAATGCCAAGAGGATGAAATAATTTGCATTGCCATTTATAAGCATCCAACAACCAAAGAAGTATTTACAAATCATCAACCATACAGATAAAGAACAGTATCAAATACTCTGTGTAAAAAGATAAATAATTAAAATGTATATTCCCACATCACAAAGAAATGTGATCATACAAATATGGCACCATATGTTTGTGAAACATCAAAAATAAATGTAGCACATAGATACCTCTTCTTATATTTTACATTTAAATGCACAGTACAATGACTGTAAATGTCAATGTCACGACACCCATTGTCTTCAAAATCCTGTTTCTGGTAATAGCAATTATTAGTAGAGTCCATGTTTATAAAGAAATTCCATACTTCAGCCTTGGGCTAATATTGCTCTGTGATATTGCTAGACCATGAAACTTACTTCCTAAAAAAGTTACATATTTTCTTTAAAATTATCTATTAGAAAGCTACTTGATATGTGAATATTCTGGGAGTAAGTGTGATAGATGCAATCTATTTCTCTGTGTAGCAAAGTACGGGTTAAAAAAAATAACATTTTTATTTTTGTCACAAATATCAAATTTATTAGTGAAATATATCCTAAGTTGAGGCTTATCCATTTAAAATTTTAATCATAAACAATACTGCAATTTTCGATAATTAGGGGTTTTGTTAAAGTACTTAAACTTCCAAACCCTAATCATGTATCTCATTATGAGAAATGGATCAGAAAATCTGGAACACAACAGTGCTATGGAGCTCAAAATGCTGATATCCTGTTTTGTACTCTGAGGGTGAATGAGATAATTATAGCATGTGGATGCATTTCAAAGGTTTGTCTGCATGTGGCCATTTATGGTTACATGCCAAATCCAAACAAAAGTACATTGTTAAAGGCAACCAGAAGTATTACAGTTAGAACAGACTAAGGCAATTAAAATCTTTTTTCCTACTTTTTTTGGTTAAAAATAAAAAATAAAAATTAAGGTGCAGAGAGAATTTTCTTTGCTGTTTTAATGGGTGCCAAATACTGACTAACAGTGCCAAGGAAAAGTAGTTTTACACAAAAGGAAAGGCTATTAAAATCTAGAAATACCTGAATTGGATCTTTGAAATCCAGATTTTTCCTGATTACCTGCAAAAGGAGTTGGGGGCGGATAGTTGGCTTCCGTGAGTTTACTGATGTCTGACAGTGGCGTTGGTGGTGGCGGTGGTAGCAAAGTGCTGTTAGGGCTGCTAATATCTCCTTCAGCCACAAGAGTCAAGTCTGCCACATTCTCATCATCTACCATCTGAATGCCTTCAGCCTGCAGCTCTCTGGACTGCCTTTTCCACACGGCAGCGTTGCTCTCCTGGGCGTGCGGAATCGGAGACAACGGAGGGCTGAAAGGGACACTGAAAGTCTTCTGGCTGTGGAGTGCTGCCAAAGCAGACTTATGTTTGTTTTCTGAGTAACCCACTTTCTTTACTGAATTTTCATTAGAGTTTTGCAGGGACTCCTGTTTTCCACTGGGTGATGTACATCCATCACTGCCATCGCTTTTTGAAACTCGCTTGCCTTTAGGACCTGCGGGTGTAGATGAGGATGGTTCTGGTCCAGTGGGTGGTAAACGAAGAAAGTCAGGAAGAATAAGGTCTTCTTTCCTTAGCAGTCCACGTTGGTCATCTGCTCTGTTACTTTGTGCTTTGGATATGAGTTCAAAAAATTCTATTGGGGAAAAACCCAAAATTGACAAGTTTTTGTCAGAAAGTGCAATGCTATTAAAACGTACATTTTCAGCACATTTATTTTCCATGAAGATCTTCAATTCTTTCAATGCTGCCTTGAAATAAGATCCCATGTTAATTAGGAACTTTTTCAATTGCAGCAATGTTCACTAGCATCACTATAATTAAGACCATCAGCATTGCTATTGTAAGAGTTTTGCAGTTTAGAACAGCTGCAATTCACTGAGCCTTGAACACGTCTTCAATTTTACGCAGTTAATAAATCTGTACACACATGCAGGATTTTTTAATTCTTTATACAAAACAAGGCTCTAGTCTTACAGACAATGGGTGCACATTTTTATATTCTGGATGGGTTTTACCCATCTGAACTCAAAAATAGCATGCCATTTGAACATTCAAAGATTCAGAATGTTGCAAACTTCCTCGTTATATTGACTTTCTCTCAGAGTAATTATATTTTATCACAGTTTCAATTCAATTCATGGCATAGTTTTAAACCAGGATGTTATCATCACAGGGTATGATCAGATGATGATTTAAGTAACCCCATTTTATTTGGAGCTGCAATGAATCAGTAGCTTACAGATAGTCAGTAACCATCCAAGGAGCCATTACCAAAAGCGATGGGGCAGCTTTTTAAAGAGGCTTTAACACAATTAGAAGTGATTTTCTGATCATGTCCCTAATGATATCCAATGGTTTAATATGTTTCTATAAATAATACTCATAATAGATCAACAATGTTCTAAAAAGTTTCAAAACTTGGCAACAAGAAACTTATCAATTGTAAGCCAAGAATTATACCACTCCTCAAAAAAGAAGCATTGCAACAATAAACAAACTCTTTGGTACAAAACATAGACATATAAAAATATGTAATTCTTAATATAGGGTCTCTGCATGTCCTAATTTTTCAAGAA
>WBNQ01049793.1:0-17538 GCA_013401375.1 Spizella passerina | reverse complement strand
TGAGAGATAACGCTGTTGCAGTAGGTGGCACTATTCCCCTCTTCCAGCCACAACAGCACCACCAAACACTGGGAAGTGCCATCTTTGGGATGAGACATAAAACTGAGGCCTTGACCAGTTGCAGTTATTAAAGGTCCCATTGCACTTTCCACAAGATTAACTGTGTTAACCTCAGTGTCCTGGCTGATTGCATTCTGTCTTCCTAAATTCCCCCTGTAGTTTCAACTGGACAAGTTAATCTGCACTTCCTGTTTTAGATATCCGTGCAACTGTTGCTGTGCTCGGACACACAGCTGCTGTGCTTCAGTCTGTGACATGCTCCAGTGACAGCCAGCACAGGCACACTGAACCTTGCACAGCCACACCGATTCCCCAAGGAGTGTGGAAGAGGAGGGCATAGTTGCGACCTTTATTTTCAACAAAATGGTGTGACATCCTGGAGAGGGAATGCACTCTTCAAAATAGATCAATCATTGCAACACCAGCAAATGGCAATAGCAGTTATTTGGTGGGACATCCTCCTGGGTCATGTATCTCCATCTTCCCAAGGCACAATGCCTTATGGACCACCCCTTGGCGTGGGTAGTTATGGCTGTCCATCTCACTCCAGACCTCTTGCCTGGCCAAACTCATTCTTTGGTTTTCGTCTCTGGACTGAAGATGCAGAGAAGGAGCAGGCTGCAATTTTGGCATGGTTCTAGATTAAACCCATTAGGTCAAATTTCTGAAATTCTTCTTGTGCAAGTGGCCCTTTCCAAAAGAGGCAGGAATGAAGAACCATATGAACTAAGCAGTGAGAAATCTGCAGTAAGGTGACCTACTGTGTAAATCACTATAGCTTATGTATGGCTTTCATTTTTCTCTCAGTTTTGAGGTTTCGTAGCTAGACTCAAGGTTAGGCAAAATGCATTCTTTTACCTTCAATTCTTCCTGCTGTTTCAGTTGGATACTTCCTTTGTCACTTCGTATCCCAAACAATTGTGCTTTATTGCTGGAAAATGCGTGTTTCATTTTAGTGATTGGGGATTATACACACATGTGATTGACTATAATGGAAGGACATTATATGAAGGCAAGGAATTATTCTTTTTCTGCTTATTTAGAGAAAATAAAAGTTATTAATTAATTCTTCTTGACTAAATGATGATATTAATATTTGAACTCCATGAGAAGACTGAAATAGGCTGCTTGGGTGATTGGGTATTTAAAATAAGCCTGGTGTCAAGAGAGGAAACATAATTATCATGGAATCAGGAGAAGTTTCTGAAAAATAAACCACAATTTGCTGTCTGTTTTCTACTTTATGATATTTCCACCGAAAATTGTAATTCCTTTTTTCTATGTTCTAGTCCCCTTGTACACAGTGTCCCCTTGGGAAGCGGGGCCCAAGAGCCCTTTCTAGGATGGGACAGGATATTACAGCTTGGTTTGTGCGCCAGCATCCTTAATATTTCCTTCCTTTCAGAAGCAAATAGAGCGTACCCTTATCTGAATGCTAATTTCCTAGTTAAAACCCTCCCTTGCTGACAAGGGACTGAAAGAGTTTTAAATCACAGATGTAGAGTATCAAATGCAATAATGCTCTTGCAATAGTGCATTGAAGCCTCAATTAATTAACCCTTGGGCTAAGTAGGCAGGTACATGGTGGTGGCCACAGGCGGTGGATGGATGAGATTTAAATGGGCATCTCATTTCCTCAGCACGGAACATGCCGTTTGGTTCAGAAAGGAGTCATTTTACACACTCGCCTCATTTACGCTCAGCTTTAATCCCTTTAATTCCACCTGAGATCCAAGCAAGAATGGGAAAAGAGAGAGAGGTGCAAAAGGCTACAGAGCTGGGCTTTGTTTACATATGTTTCCCCAGGGGCACCCACCCCCCCAACAGAGCCAAGGCTTCTGGCCTTTTCATTCGGCTGTGGGGATCCAAAGCAGTTGTCATATGGAAATGGTTAAAGAGAGATTACAGGGAGCTCTTCACTGCAATCCATCCTGTTTAGAACCTGAAAAGTAACAAGCAGGGAGAGGAGGCTGAGAAAAGAGGCTGAATCTTATCCCTGTGGATGCTGAGATGGAGCAGGGACTTAGTGTTGGAGGGTCAATTTGCAGAGCCTGCGGTGCTGTGGGCCTCCACATGATGACAGCTGCCGCTGCCCCCTCAATGGCACATATGGGTACATGTCCACATAGGAGGTAAATCGTGTTCCGTGGGTGATGTAAATCTCTGCCATCCCTCTGGATGGCTTTTGCATGAACATGTATATGTGAAAGCTTCCCTACCCAGAAAAGGTAGTTCTGCCACATATCAAGGGTAGCAGACTAATGCTGTAAAAATAAAAGCATCCCCCGATGGTTTCTTTGATTCGCTTGGAGGTTTTTCATCAGGCTGTGCTTTGCTTCTCTGTTTTGCTTGCTTTCTTTGATCCTCCTAACACAGAGGTCTGCTATCAGAACCTTGTGCCAAAATTTAGAGCAAATGTCACAGAATATTTACGGATAATGAATTTTGAATTTATTATAGTTATTGCACAGAAAATCTGATATCTCAGCACAGTGCGCCTTCAATCAAAGATATGCAGAGAAGTGTGTGACCTCTGCAACCAATTAACCCAGGTAGAATTTAAAATATCAGATATTTGCAACAAATTTAATCGGAATAAGACTGGAAATTGTTCACAGAAATATTCAGTGAATGGTTGAGAATAAAGAACCTATTTTTAAAAACCCAGAATCTCTTTCTTACCAGCCACTGAAAAATAAATGCAAAATGTATTATGCATTACAGTTACCTTAGGTGCCTGGCTATGCTAAAACAGCTGTACACAAGGTAGTGCTACTTATATGAAGGTATATAAAGAAGGTTTGAGAGGCAGTCCTGTTTTTAAGGAGATTCAAGCTGTTTGTATTAAGTGCTCTGCATCAGTGTGCATTTGCTCCCACTGTGCGTAGCAGTGCTGTGGAGGACAAAGCTGGACTGTTCCTGGTGGGACTGTATCAATGGGCACGTGCTTGTTTCTCCAGGTCTTTTTCTGTGCCAGCCCCATTTATGCACATCCAGAAGCCTCTGCAGGTAAGGGTGATACAAAAAGGAAAGGCATCCCACATACCTCTTTTCCCCACTGCCTGCACTGATGGCTGCTGAAGCCACACACAGTTGTCACACCTGTGGGCTGCTGCCTTTTTTGTGCAGTGTCTGGAGAGATGTCACCTGGGCCTGGAGCTTGGGAAGATGCACTACTGGGGATGTGATGCACTAGGGTGGGATGATGCCTACCAGAGTCATGGCCCGCCCTGTCCTACCTGCCATCCCCACTAGGCCACAGGACTCTTCATCTTATTTCCCTCCACACGATTTACCATCTGTGAGCTCGTCTTTAACCTAATAAAAATCATCTCGCTTTTGACTAACAAGAAAAGGAAACAGTGCTCATTGTGGGGTTTGGGGGAAATGGCTTCACTAATCTGCAGGATGAGAATGGAGTGATTTATAGGCGGATTTAACTGTGGGCCATGATTAGGGGGCCGGTAGTAAGTGCATTAGATGTCTAAGTGTGGCAATAGAGTAAATAGGCGTTTTATTTATCGCAGTGCCAGGGGCCTCTTAGCGGAAGAGCGCTTCTCCAAATTGAAATATAGCAGAGTTTACACTCCTGATTAGGGCTTCAAGCGCAGAGCCCAAGGCTATCAGCGAGCAGAAACAACGCTTGCTGACACCTAATTGTCACTGGATTAATGTGCAAACAGGGACAGCAAACAGCAACAACAAATAACCCGGTGTCAGAGCTGCTGGTGGCAGTGTCCACTAAGTGACTGGGGGCCAAATTGAAGTTTATATCTCAGAATCCGCTGAGATCAATGCATCAGCTGGGTAGACAGGGCTGGAAATATTTTGCTGTTATATGTATTTACATATGGTACAGGTGTGGAGCTAGCCATAAAAAAATTTGTTTTCATGCCAGATGTGAACCATGTGTGCTGTACTGCCAGGTACCAGCAGAGGTTCCCCCTCCAGAAATTCATATCCCCCTTCGAATGCCCCCACAATCACCAAAATTAATTCTGTACAAACATGCCCAACGTGTATGTGTGATTGTATCTGTAATAAAAGAAGTAAGGCTTGTAAGGAAAGGTAATATACTGTATTAGACCAGCTGATACTTCACGAGGAAAGACAGACAAGATTCTGAGCTAAAAAAGCCCTCTTCATGCAGCAAAATTCATAATCTATATGTGTGAATTCATACGCCTCAGAACAGGGAACTGCTTCCTTCTGTGAATTATTAAGGGGGTATGTATCAATATTATTCTATGGATTCACAAATATGCCCATTGTTATCATGTATATCATGTGAAGCTATGTACCATATGCCTGTAAGGTAAGTACGGGCAATATTGTTCAATTTATTTTCTTTATGCTTCATAGCCATTCAGGTAATTTATGTGAATAAGGTCTTTTGCTCTACGATCTTGTGACTTTCACTGGCATCTCCGTATAAAATTTTATAACCCTGTTTGTGAATCAAATCATTCCCACAACTACTGATTCAATCTGGGTCGCCACCTGTCCAGCTTTGGACTGGAGGAAGCAGTTTAGGCATTTGAGCTCTGGATTTTTCACTTCTGAATCTGGTTTGGCTTGCTTATTGCAAGGTATATCTACTCAAGATCTCACTACCGCAGTAAGACAAAATCCACCCTGTTCTCTTAATTTATAGTAGCCACCTCTTTTTAAATTGAGAAATTAGTACAATTTCCTTGGAACAAACAAAAGTGATTAAAAAATGAGCCTGAAAACAAATGCAAGAGTAGGTTAGCAGCCATGTAGTTCAGGTATTCATTTTTTTCCCATAATTAGCTGTTGAAAGAAGAAAAGTCACAAATACATGATTTATATCGCTAAATGTATTTCTAAAGTTCTTAAGTTTTATTGACCATGAAAGTTGGTCTTTCCCTGTGTTAAGAAGTGAAGAAGCTATAGAGCTAGCTAGTGGCTCAATGGTGCAAAGTCTTATGATTTAATCTTGACATTTGCAGTTTTTTGCTGTAAAATATTACTTTCTTTATTTCAGGACTTTAGTGTAAAACCTCATAATTTCCTTTAAGCTCCATTTGATTGTCAATTGCACAACTCTCTCCAAATCTTAAAGCTTATGATTTTCATACACATAAGATTTATTTCTTTTGTACCACAATAGAATGTTCTTTGATGCAAATTCTCCTTATTTCTCTTGCATCCTGATCTTTCCCTGCTTGTAGCTAGGATCTTTTTGTGTGTGTGCAGGTGACAGATCTTGGGTGTGTGAGCTTTGAACTTTCTTTAGATGCATTTAGAAATGTTTCAAATATCCATGTCTGAAATTGAACCAGCTGCAGATCTGATCTACTCTGCTTAATGGTTTCCAGGAAGTGGTGGCCTTGCTATTGACATATTTGGAAAAGAAATAAGATCAATTTTCAATATTGAAACCAGCCCAATAGCTATTTACACAGAGTTTACTTCAGAAATTCAAAACTGCACAAGGCTAGGGAGAAAAGGTTTATACCGCAAAATTGCAAACATTCCCGTTTTTCTCTTAGTTCATTTAGAGTCAGAAAATCATAAAACTGGGTTTGCAACAGGGAAGTCCCAAGTTCATTTTGCTAACAATATGCTTGATGAATTCAATGTATTTTTAATCCAAGTGTAAAACTCTAAGGACATCCAAGGTGCTGAGTAGAGCATGAAAATCTAAATTAATGCTCTGCCAGAATGACAGTACTTAAACAACCAAAATATCACCCACAGGCATTACGTTTTCTGAGAAGTTCATAATCTATATATTGTTATTGTAAAGATTGTGGTTTCATGCAGAAAATAATTCACAAATCATAATTAACATCGCTCCCAATAGGTGACCAAAGGCTTTAAATACACATTTTACATTTTGCTGTTTCAAAAAGTTATACAACCCTGTAATATATAATTAGTACAATACATATCATATATATTGGGCAATACTGTTCAATATATCAGCAAAGACCCATAAATCAAGGGATAGTTTTTCTTAACTGTAATGTAATGTTGATATTTCATATTTTAATTACCTGAAATCTGCCAGTTAATATTTTTTAACCATATAGATTCACTGTTCATAGCCAATGAACTATTTGAAACAGGTTAGAACTGGAAAATGCTCATTTTTACAGACTGTTATAAAATGGGTCCTCTTCCCCTACTTGGGCAAAATGCCCAGAGGAGATAACAGGAATTTTGCCTGAACAAGGACTGCACAATTAGCAGCAAAACATGCCAGTCAGAGTGTTTTGCATTGAGAAATTCTGAATAGTGTTGCCCAAAAGAAAATGCCTGTGTCTTCTCCACAAACAGGAATATGCCACTAGATATGAGAATTTAGAGCCCTTCCTGCAGAAAGAGAGCAGGGGAAAAAAAAAAAGAAAAAAAAAAAAAAAGATGGGTTAATTTGTAGCACTGACAAGCAAAATCCAATTGTGAAGGACCTCACTGCGTCGTCCTGTCTGCTGGTGATGCCCGCTGCCAGGCTCTGCAAAGGCACTGGGCTGCTGGCCAGCACAGCCAACTGCAGGACTCGGGCCTGAATCTATTCCTCACTAGCAGATCTGACTGCAGAATTAAAGCTTTCAGCCACAATTTTCAAGTTGATGACACAGGGACACAGCAATCCCGCCCATGTGATAGCAATTGCAGCACTCAAACAGTCGATTGTAGGCTCCTCTGGACAAAGAGTTTTTGTTTTATTTATACATAAATCATCCAAGGGTATCTATCATGCTGTACAGATGATAATAGTAAAGAGATGATCATGGCTTCCAGTACAGATGCAGCAAGGAAAACACTAGGATATTTCAGGAGGAATGAGAAAAAAGTGAGAAGACAGTAAGTTGCATTCACTGAACTGTTGAGGAAAGAAAAACAATTAAACCCTGGCTTTAACAAACCCTTATTGAGACACTGATTGCTCTGTAACAGAAATAGTTGTGCCACGCTGACATTTATTCATTAACCAGTCATGAATTTGTGTCACACATCAAATACTAATAATGAAACAATATTAAAATGATGGTTTGCTTTTTAGCCCTAATACATGATGGGTATTAACACGCCTACACAAACATTTTAAACATCATATTAAAATATGTGTTTGAACAAATATGAGTTGAGGGTTGGTTTAAATTATTACAGGCTTCAACAAAGTCTCCTTTGAACAAAAAGGGGTACTGTTGTGCAAAAAGCACAAGAAAAAAAACAGCCTTTCAAGTACTGTAGGGCTGCCAAATTACTCTGCCAAAACACCCATTACAGATAGGTGGGCTGAAGCAGGAACATAGTCTTGGCTCTATTGGACATTTTCACACAACAAAGCATCATGGCATAAATTAAAGTCTGGGCATGGAAGACCTAAATTGCAGAGTTTAATTTCTGTGAATCAGCTTTTTTATTAATCTTCATTTTTCTTACCACTCAGTTTTGTAAGCACCAGACTGCTAACTGTAAGTTGCAACTATTCTTTTTAGAAATAAAAGCTGTGGTTAGAAGGGTTAATAATGTGAGTTAACAAAACAGAGTTTACCAGTGAGTTTGAACATCCTCAAAGAAATGTGAGTAATCTATCTAATCAATTACTGGACCCTATAAAGAGCCTTCATATTTTAGGTTTCTTCAGCATGATGGGATCAGCTAATCACTCAGCCAGCCCACAGCCACCAGGGAGGGAAGGTCCTACTTTCATTCTGTTTCCTCCCCTCCTCTCCCCCTGCTTCCAGCCAGGCACTTCTGGCACTTGTCATGCATGCTGACCGTCCCCAGGCTCCTCTGAGAACTGATTCAGCATGCCAACCTGGCAGAAAACTAATGCAGCTAAAAGGAGGTGATTTTCTGCTGGGTGACTGAACTGAAAGAAAAGGAGGGAGGAGGGATGAGCAAAGATGGTACAAGGCAGGTGGTGGGACCATGTGGCAACACTGAGAGAGAGGGAGAGGAAGAGGGAGAGAAGAAAGGACTAGTGAGGAGAGGAGTCAAGATCTGCCTCTCTGGGAATCAACAAACCACGAGACAGCTACTCCTACAATTGCAGACCTGGATGGTGATTTTGTTGTATGGTTTGTCTAGTGACAACACTAACCTGAAGCATTCGTGCTCCAAGGCTACCAGCACAAATGCCAAGGTACTAGCAATACTATTAGCATTCACAAAGAATAGCTTGTGAATTGGAGGCAATAGGGCACAAGTCCAGTAAAAGCACTGGATTAAAGGCAAGTGGCAGCTTGGTAGACTGTGCCTCATCTAGCAGAATAATAATTTAATTGAATGTCATGTTGACTAGTGAAAATAAGTCGAGGTGCAGAAACCTCCTTTGGTACTTCCAATCACAGTGGGGCAGTTTTTGACTGAATGGGTCAGCAGCACAGGGTCCTCTGAGAGCCCCCAGTTCAGATGTAAGGGTTTTTCCACTGAGACAGCTGATGTATAGAGAGCCTTTCAACTTAAACTGCACCAAACAACTGTACGCCTTGTAAAATTCCCTTGAATCTTCCGAATCAGAACCTGGCTGGGATGGGCATGTCCCACTACTGAGACACCAAAGAAATTCTGATGAGGGAAAACTCTAATTTTTCTCTTGATGCATTTCCTCTCTGCTTCCATCATCTATGAGGATCACTAGGTCCCTGTCTGCCACCACAGCAAGACATACATTCCAAACAAAACCATACAGAGCTCTGAAAGCAGTAACATAATAGGCCTCGTGATCTGATTTTGGGTGTGATTTTTAACATTAAAAATACCTGGTTTAGTTACAGGAAAATTAAGGCTATATGCAGAATAAAAAAAAAAAAAACTATCCAAGAGTATTCCAAGTTTGGAAGACAATGTTTGTTTTGGGTTTTAAGTGTGTTTCTTCACTGCCTTAGAAAGAAAACCATTTAGAACATAATAAGCTATGTGTCATAATAGTGTCATAGATGTAAAGGCCAAGATATACACTTCCCCATGACAGCAGTGGTTAGGACGTTTTACACAAAGTAAGAATTCTGCACCTGGGACAGGGCATGTATGGACAAACTGGAGAGCAAGAGTCTGAAGAGAAACTCCATGAAAAGGGATCTGTGGCAAGCTGAACATGAGCTGCAGTGCCCTGGCAGCCAGGAGGGCCAGCCATGTCCTGTGGAGCATCAGGGACAGCGTCAGCAGCCGGGCAAGGGAGTGATTGTCCTGCTCTGCTCTGCACTGGGATGGCTTCACCTCGAGTGCTGGGGACAGTTCTGGGTGCCACTATGTAAAGAAGACATGCAGGTATTAGAGAGCATCCAAAGGAAGGTTATGAGGGTGATGAAAGACCCGGTGGGGAAGCCATATGAGGAGTGGCTGAGGTACTTTGGCTAGGGATAAGAGGAGATTGAGAGGAGACCTACAACTTCCTCCTGAGGGGCTGCAGAGGGCCAGGCACTGGTTACTGCTCTGTGGTGGCCATTGACAGGACAAGGAGATGGCATGGAACTGTGCCAGATGAGGTTTAGGTTGGACATCAGGAAAAGACTCTTCACCCAGTGTTGGCTGGGCACTGGAACAGGCTCCCCAGGGATGCAGCCACAGCACCAAGCCTGACAGAGCTCAAGAAGCACTTGGACAATGCTCTCAGGCGCATGGTGTGACTCTTGGGGGCTCCTGGTGGGCTCCTTCCAACTCAGCATGTTTTATGATTTCATGTAAATACATGGACTGATAAAAACACAGGAAAATTGATCGCAAAGACATGTGGGAAAGACTGGATTTTGGGTATGCATAGGGGTAGAAATGGAAAAATACAAAAAAGAGACCATGGCTAGTGGTGGACCAACACGCTTTTTGCAACCCATACTTTGAAATCTCCTAAACCAGACAGGGGTATTGTTTGGAGGTCCCAGTCTATGTAAAGCAGCTTAAATCAAAATGGGACATTGCACTCTGGGACCTATAGTCTCTAGGACTTATAATATGAATGGAAACTGTGATCATCTATGCTTTACACAGACAAGGTGCAGCCTCTTAAAGGGAGTGACGAAGTCCCAGTGAGACACCTCTGGAAAGTTCCAACCATAGGGAAGATGGATATCTTAGAAAAATTAAATTAATCCCATAATAATATATAAATCTGCAGAACACAGCCTTTTAAAATATTCCTAACTCTCAGAAGACCTAATCAACGTGATACAAATTACAGAACCATTTAAGAGTGTTGGTATGATGAAAAACCCCATGCTTTTGTCCCTGTGGAACGTTAACAATATCAAGACAAGCTGGTTATCCAAAATATCAGTAAAATTACATCTCTTCTGCCAAGGTTGATGAAATTATGATGACTACATGTCAGTTTTTTCCTGTTTAAAGGGAAATCTATGGTCAAGTATGCCTTGAAGTTCTTCAGGTTCATTAACAAGGTCAAAATCAATGTTATTTTACTGTTTGGAATCATTTTTGGCGGAACAATGAAAAGAAACCATAGTAGAAGTAGTCTTAATATAATCATTTTCTTTTCATTGTTCTTTATGGGAAAATAATTTGGCCCGAAATTTAGTGGTCCCATCAGGGAGGTGATATCTTTAAAAAGGTGGTCTGAAGGACAGGTTTTACTGTACTTTAATAGGCTTATAGATTAATATAAATCTTAATATTCATAATCTGTACTCTTCCTTTTCTCAATATCCTGTTCATCTATACATCTATTTGTAATGTGTGTTTCAAACACAGGTTAAACTTTATTTTATCAAGAGTACCAAGAGTACTTTAGGGATAATAATTTCTGAAAAAGTCAGAAGCTCAAATGTATAGCTAGTTTTTCTCTCAAAAACAATTTTATTAAAAAAAAACTGGTGTCTTCTAGCTGAATGTTCCTTGAATATTTAGAAATATCTTATTGCCTGCAATAAAATATATCAATTAAATAGTGGTTATTGCTGCAATGAAATGCACAGTTATCAACCCAATTAGCACTCCTGATCAAAGATAAAAACCTGGAATAATTCAATGTCAAAACTACCATTCCATTTTTAATAGAGTTATTTGTAAAATTAATCACATAATTTTAATTTTCAGGCCAGAAATGCAGCATTGTAAGCTTCCTATTACAGAACATCTTGTAAGTAGTGTGTAAGCACTTTTTGTAGCATGATTTTTCAGAGGAGATGAATGCTAGGGGGCATACCAGAAAGATATCTAAGCACTTGAAATATTTGTCCCCAAGGACACCTAGAATATTTATTCTAGGTGCAGTGCCTTTAAATGGGAGCAGTTGTCATTTGTTGTTGTTGTCATTAGTTTTTATGTAAGCTGTACATAGGAAAATTTACAAGTGCCTGCTAATGCCTCTTTGTATTAACAGAGAACAGTACTAAGCAAATGCTGCTGGTGTGAAGTGATGAGCATTACTTTATAATATCCAGCCATTATCTACTAACTGAAAAATTAGTTGAGCTTTGGTAAATTGCATGCACAGGCCAGTACTTATCTACTTTCTGCTGATTAGAGCATGAAATATTTGCATGATTTGTATTGCTTTTACAGAAATCAGGACAGAGCATGTCAAATATACCCAATACATGAAAAAGCAACATCTGCTACATGGAATATACTGGACCAAATCCTGTTTGTGTTCAGTGCAGATTGTGGTAACAGGCAGGATTATTTTGCAGGTACAGCCCAGTTGAGAATGTGCCCAGAAAGTCTGCTTATATTTTTACCTGTCACCTCTTAGCTGCGGAGAATCAAGTGATTAATGTATTACTCTTCTGGCTATTACAGAGCTGTTGGTCTGTTTTGAATTTCTTTTAATATGAACTGAGCAGGAAACCACTGTTTACTTTCTAGCATGAATACCAAAATGGATTTTGTAACTAATCAGCAAGATAGCCCAGATCTTTTTTCTGCCAGCTATTAGATGGCTGATCTTGGACTGGATATACATTTAAAGCTAAAAAAAACCCCCAAACCCAACCAACAATAAAACAAAAAACCCCAACCAAAACAAAAACCACACACACACAAAAAACCCCCTGCTGAATTATGTCTGAATGCTGAGAAGCATTAGCAGAACTTTGCAGCCAAGCTGACCATCTGGAATAATGGACAGTATTGGCTGTCTTCCATTAGAGGGAATCATTCAAAGTCATAACGGGCAGTGGTCACCAGGGAAAGGAAAGGAGAGAAAGCTAGTCATTCTTTTATATTTGTATGGAGTATTAGTGAAGATTTATTAAAACACTTGTCTTATTCCTACATTTGACAGTCATGGTTATTAATATCTTTAGGTACCTTTGATAAAGATACTGCTTGCTATATTTCAAAATGGTTTACAATAGTATATCAAGTGCAACCTCTTTATTGTGGGATTTTGAAGTTGGAAAAAAGGGTGCTAATATCACTGGGATTTCTGTGGTAGACAGACAGAACAAGAGGGTTTGCTAAATTTTAATACTCAAAGAAAATCTGGTTTATCTTTTACAACTCTACATTTCTTATTGCATTGTTTTGTGTATCATTACTTGCCATTTCTGTTAGAAGAGTTTATTAATACAGCCACAGTTTGACTGAGGGTTGAAAAGAATTCGGTTTTTTGTTTTCTATGATAGTAGCTTGCACAGTGAATTACAATGCACTTCAGTTGGCAACGTCCCCAGATAAAATATCATCATGAAATCTTAAGCTAATCCTATGTAGTGGTTAAAATATCACTATTTCATTTTGATATTTGAGCAGAAGAATAAGTAGCACACATTTTTATGACAAGATTATTTTAATAATTTATTTGGTGGTGCTTCTTTATGAGAGCATTTCCTTTGTTTTCTGTGATTAAAAAAAAATCAATAGTCATAAATAAAAAGGGAGTACTGAAAAAGTTTGTAGGCTTATGACTAATTTTTTGTTAAACATTCTCTCAAATCTTGAAATGCATCATGACTCCTAAAATGCATCTAATGGGCCAAAGGACATCATAAGTACTGGTGACAAATATTACTGACACATGACTTGACAAGCACAGGACCCCTATATTTAGGATTAATAAAACACTTTACACTAGTTTTAATCATTAACAATTCCTTTTGTGTGAATAATGGACATCACCTCGCACACATCCAAACCATGTAAGTGCCAGGTCAAGTTCTCCCATTGTTTACATGTCACAACCCCAGAGGAGTTAATGAAGTTGCAAGGCTATACAGAATTAAGTTCTTTATGTTCTCTAACCTCATATAATGCATTCTAATTTTTACACATGAGTAATTACCCCTTAAATATAACCCATTTAATATTTACCCATATACAGAATAGGAGTCTCTAATCAGTTATTTAGGCCATAATTAAAATTTGTTTGGACTATGCTTTGAAAAAAAGCATACTCTTTTCAGGATTACCAATCTTAAAATATTAATGAGTAGAAGAAAACCATCCCATCTATCTTTCCTTTTCCAAACTCAAGCCCAGCATTTACCAATAACAGCATCCGAGGCAAACTTCAGCTCCACGGTACAGGATGGTAGGTTTCCCAAAGTCCATCTGACTATGTCTGTATGCATGCTTGTTGTTCCACCCCTCCAAGCTGTTGTAAAATCAGAGGAATTCAGTGGGAAAGGAGCTAACTTACTGAGCTTCCTGAAAGGTATTTTCTGTTTTCTGACACTTTCTGGACCCTTGTGTGTGTGCTGTGGTGGGAACCTGGAGTTTTTTCTAAGTTTTGCAGCAGTCTGTTCTCAGCCATTGCAGCCTTCTCATCTCCCTGAGTTCTGGGTGCACCGTTAGCCGCTTCAATGATACTCATTTTAAAAAGGTTAACAAATGAGAAGCTAAACCAACCATACAAATAACAGCCAAAAGAACAGTTTCCAAAATGTGTTGCTGTAGTGCCATTTCCAATTTAATATTCAGACAGAGTAAAGCTAAAGGCCACCAAACCAGGTGGATTAAATAGTTCTGCATTTTATGACTCATTCTTAAATGAAATCTCTTAAATATTGCTAATGAAGCCAGTTATCATATACAGACCTGTAATGCGCCCTTTCTAAGCTGGTTCAGTTACATTTCCCTGTCTAGCAATTTACCCCAGGCCCCTATTAAATGAATTATCACGGCTCCTAAATCATCTCTGCGGGGGTTTACGCTAATCCCATCAAGACACTTACACTCCCTTTCTTCCCTCCTAGTGACATAATGAATTATTATTTCATGGGGAGCTGTTAAAGAGGCCCCTTTGGAAGAGTTTAATGCGCAGCACAGGGAAGGGGAGGGAGCTGCCTGCCCGGGAGGCTGTGGTAGGTACCTCAGCCCGGGGCTGCCTGGACACTGGTGATGAGACAAAGGGCACCGGCACCCCAGGCTCCCCACAAACCTTCTGGGGCTGGCCCTAATGATGTCCCCAGCCCCAGGGATGACAGGCAGGCTTGCTCCCCCCTCCCCACTGTACCCTGCCCTCTGCTTACCCTCTTTGTCATGAAAAGCAAAGAGAGAGGGAATATAAATGTTTTCCTTAACCGGAGGAAGCACCCTGCTCACAAACCACTTGCTGAATCCATTAGGCTAATTTATTAAACACAATTTGCCTTGTGTGGCTGAACTGAGTAATGATAAAAGCCATAAATATGGAGAAAGCAGCAGCACAGAGCCAAAGACTCCATGGTCCCATGCCCTGTTATGGCACCCCTGACTTGCAGGGACTGTGGACATGTTATGCCTTCCTTCAGACTTTTTGGCACAACCTGGGAGGGGCACAGGGTCCAGTTTGAGGAAAAAAGCACATGACGGAGTCATGTTCATTCCCACCTTCTGCATGTACCTAGCTAGGGTGAGAATAGGTCTAAATAGTACTTCAGTACTTCAGCTCTAAATAGTACTTCAGTTTTCAAATGAATAGAGAAAAAATATGTATCTTACTTTTCATTTGATTAATAAGAATCAAAGGGGAAGGAGAGCTTTAAGAATAAAGTAGAGTATGAAAAGGACTGCACATTGGAAATTTTCAGGCCTCTTTATTCTCTTATCAGAATTCCACAGATATCCTTCCAGACAATGGTTTGTTTCTTCCCCATGAAGACCCATAAAGTGGGTTGATACTGCGAGTTTGGTCACAGCATTGAAAACACACCCAAGGCCAGACTGTCACGCCATGGAATTCTTCACTGTTCCCTCATCATCAGCAGAGTACAGAAGGTACAGATAATATCAGAGTTTCTCCTGAGATTAATGGCAGGAGAACAGCAGTCATATAGAGCATATCAGGTTTACATCAGATCCAGAAGGGCTACAGGGTAAGGGGCCCTTTAACAAGCCCTGGTGTGCAGGTTAGATTTATTTTACCTTCCCTGTTCCTTAACTTTGTGTGTAAGATCCAGCAGCGAAGTGATCATCTGTAGTGTGACGATCAGGAGCGGAACAATCCTAAATGATATGTCTCAGTTCCTATTTACTTCTCTATTCTGGTGGATACTATTAGACCATAGTCTTGTGAAAGAAAATGTGTAGGGCTTGCCATTTTGCAAAAGCTTCTCAGCTCTCATAATCAATTTGGTCAGTTATTGTAAACTTTTCAGGGATTTTTCAGTTTACGCACCCAAATACATTAGCTAGGGTAAAAAACATGGAAAGACCTGTGAAAGACCTGTCTAGAGTAGTTTGCTTTCCAAACCTGCTTCTGTAAAGTATAAATTCAAGCGTTGTTATCCTTATTCTCTTTGACAATCAGCCATTTCAGAAGTTTAAAGTATGTTGGAACCATGTATTTATTAAATTTTGGTAGCTCTACCTAGCACACATGTATCTGATCCTCTGTTAAATACATATATACTTGGGTTTTCTTCAGCAGGTGCTTCCAGGTTATGTTCATGTTCTATGAAAAGGTACTTTGTCTTAAACTTACTGACTGTTCTGTCTGATCCTGTTTGTTATTCTGTTCTCATTTATTCATCCGTTCATCACTTTGATTTTACTTGCCTCCACTATCTCCTCACTCTCTTGTCTCTTTTCCAAGATGAAATTGCTGTGTTTGGAAGCCATTCTATTACTATGATCACTCCCTTTGTCATAACTGTGGAAATTAAAAGAGCTATGAAGACAGAAGTGCATCATGGACCTTTGATTAGCTCCATATACTAAGCACAAATAGATGAGTCCAACAAGTTGAAGCTGATGTGGAAGGGCTGTAGATTTATATTTGTGCAACACAAACATTCTGACTTTAATAAAATCAGAATTAATTAAGTGACACTACAAGAAAACTGGAGAGGGACTCTCCATCAGCAGCTGTAGTANTCTTCAGACCCAAACTATTCTAACATTCTATGATTTTATGATAACCATTAAGAAGAAGGAAGGTCCTACTGACTTTGTAGACTAATCTGTGCTCCTCACTGACTTCTCCATTCCCAATATACTATAGAGCTGCCTAACCCTGAAAGAAATCCTACTCCTCCCTCTTAAAGATAAGCTATGAAACATAATTTTGTGCAGTAGTTGGAGGAAAAAATTAGGGCTTTCACTAGTTCCAGCTGTGGTAAGAGACAATGAGTAGGGGAGAACAGTGTTTTCTCTGTAATCTTTAGTTAAATAACTATAAATACTCCTTTGAAATTGTTACGCTCTGTCAGGTTAAACCAGAGGTGCATGAAGAATTTCATTTTTAATTTAGTATCCATTTCTGTTTGCAAGGATTTCCATTTTCTTAGATGATTCAAATCTCCTTCCAAGAGAGTGGATTATAATGTCAAAATAAAATAATGTCAAAATAAAATTCAACTGTAGCACAACAGATTTTGTAAAATTTCAAACTGTCAAAATCACCTCCCAGCCTTGGAAACTTTAGCTTGATTTTTATCAAAATGAAATGCTATGGGTTTTTACAAAGCCACATTTTTTTTCTCTAATAACATACTCAGGACATCCAAAAATTCAGTATGATTTTTGGAGTTGTGACAGAATTCTCAAAGTAGTTAAATCCAATCTGATTTCAAGTGAAATCTTGGAGGATTCACATCTTCCAAAGGCATTTTGCTGTATGCATGATTTTAAAAAAAGAACTAAACTGCTGCAGAGGTAGTCATAGACTCTGCCTGTTGCCAACAGAACTTTGATAGAAGACAGGCCCCAGTTTCAAAACTACAGGGCTAGCAAAATTATCATTCTTGTAGATAGACAATGAGAACATTAAATAAATTCAACTAAAAACAATTAAATTTTGGGGTCTGCTTAAGTTTTTTTAAATTAATAAATCAATTACCCATTGACCTTCAATTATCCTGACTTTCATGACAGGAGTGTCTTTTACCTACTCACTTTTTGAAATAGACAACATGCATAATTGTGAATTGCCTCATCTTAGTGTTATCATATGTGTATCATCATGAACAGCTTAAAAAAATCTAAAGAACAGTCTGTGCCACTAGGAAGTATGAAAGATTAGTTACTAAACATTTAGAAGGCTCCAAATGTGATTTTTAGGCACATCCAGGAAGTAATGAGTTTCCTTTGTAATTTCAAGAGCTCTAAATAGTACTTCAGTTT
>WBNQ01049789.1:9557-19642 GCA_013401375.1 Spizella passerina | reverse complement strand
GCCTGCAAAAGCTGTGCCCAGGCAGACACACCTTGCTTGACCCACCTGGTGTACTCAGCCCATTGGTTCTTCCACTTTTTTGACACAATTCATTCAAAGACACAAACCTGCTGAAGGTTTTCAAAGTAACTAGTAGCTCTCAGAAAAACGTGAAAAGGCAGAAATTCAGCAATTAAAAAACTTTTTAATGAACTACAGAGGTGTTTTAATGGGTTTAATTAATTGGTATTTAAATGGTGTAATGATTGGCATTTAAAATGAGCAAGTGAATATGTAATCTAGAGTGTCCTCTCCCCCTTTCATCACTTAGTAATGAGGAGAAACCTCAAAAACATCTGCTATTTACTTAAATATCAGCACAGAACAAATATCTGAGAACCTCATACATATGCTACCAGTTTCCCTTTCACACTCTGAGTGCTTTGTCCATGCTAAATGCAAATTATTTCGAGAATTTTCATATTGAGAAGAGATGCTGCATCATTTGGTACTTGATGATAGGAAACAAACATCCTAAAACGGCCAGAAAGAGGCCAGTATGACATCTATTAACCAGACAGCTCCTGAAAGAGGTGATCTTTGCCATGTTAACAGGAGAACCTGTTTTGTTTTGTTGTCCTCCTGCTTATTTTATCCCCTACAACAGCCTATTTTCAGTCTCTGATGAGAGCACACTTCAGTAGAGACTTTCTGAAGTATTTGGGGTTTAATTATTTTGGGGGAAAATACTGAAGTAACTTGCAATTTTACATGTGTGAGACTGGATCTAGAAAAGAGATCCAGTAGAGAATTAATCACAAAGTCTGTGGTGCTGCCATTCAGTGACTACATTGATTCAATGTTGGATTAAAAAGGAAAAAATAATTAAAAGAGCATGGGGACTAAGGACTGGCAATTAATCCAGGATTTGGGGTATTTTAGCTTAACAATGAACAGGTTATTTGTGTGTTGTTCTTCATATCCAACCAACCTACTGTCTTTTGGTGCTCTGGGAAGAGAGAGTTTGGGACTCAGAGTGATGAAGCAGTTTCCTGATGTAGTAATTTATGGGGAAAGACTGACAGGTCTCTGCTTTACTCCAAAATGTTTTAGCAAGACCCAGGCACTTGGGTGATCAAATCAAGTCTCCAGAAACACATCTGATACCTGAGGAGGGACTGTCATGTGTGTCTTATTTATAACATGGTATTTTCTACTTCATCTAAACAAGACTGTACTGCATGTGCAAATTGCTCAGTGCCTGGAGGCCAGAGAAAATAGCACCAAAACTTCTTCTTGCTAAAGGGATGGAAATTACTTTATTTGCTTTCCAAGGTTTCAGGAACCTGAGAGAGCGCTCTGAAATATAAAAGGACATAACACATTGGCTTCAGAGGCTTCTGGTCTGCCCTGTGCCATTGCCTAAATACATCACAGAATGACCAATCCTAGATCAACATTCCTGGCAATACCCTTATGCAGAAATAAAGTCTCAACACTGCTCTATTTTCTGCTTCCAGACAGAAGGAAGGCAGATTTTGCTCAGTAGTTAACACCACAGTTGATCTAAAAGCAGGTCTGCTACCTCATTGCAATTCAGGTGCCCTTCATCTTTCTGACACAGCTTTTGTTCTCTTGGATATTTCTGTGTCCCACGAGCTATTTGCAAACCCCACAATGATCAGCAGTAATGAGAGGAAAGAACAGAATCAGCATTGTTGGGTCTGTCTCCTAACGAGCCAGGAGACATTTTGAATGTAAGCCATGTTCTTAAATTTGCAAACTGCATGAAAAAAAGAAGAGGAGGGAAGAAGGAAGAAACTAGAACAGTCAGATCAAGATCAAATTCCCCAGCATTAGAAGTTTTTGCTCATGCCAGTGGGTTTCATATAAAGACTAATTAAGCTGTCTGAAAAAGACACCAAAGACTATACAGCAGCAAAATCTGGGAGTAGCTGTACTTCTCTTCGTGTTAATTCTTGGAGCTTGAAAAATCTGGTTTCTGTTTCAGTGCTTTCAAAGACAATCTTTTTATTTACCATATTTCACTGATAATTATTTCATGCAGTAACTTTTATACAAGTGGTTGCTGGATGATTATGCTCCAGATGTCTATTAAAGTTGATGAATGTATTTTGGTATTAACATTCTGTAGAATGTAAAACAGTTGCAAAAGGACAGATGGCCTCTTGTAATTAGTATTTCTGTTGATTATTTATATTTCTCTTTTGTCTAGAACTCCAAAGAGATGAGAATATTGCTGTGTGAGGTATTGTTTATTCCCAGTGAAAGAGATGGTTCTTGGACAAGAAAAGAGCAATTTGATAGGTAAGAGGGAGAGAAAAGATTTATTTTTTGTTATTGTACAGATAAGTTGTTGAAGAATAAACATGAGAAGACCATGGCTGCATTTCTACTAGCAAACCAACCAGCACCAGAGATTTTCTCCTAAATCTGAGAAAAAATGTGCTTTTTTGTGTCCTGTGAGACCTGGCATGGGATAAGGGGCAGGAATCACAAAACTATGGATAAATGCAAAGAATAAATTTATTTTCCTTTTCAAACAGGGGATCCCTAAAGCACACCTGGGCAGAGGCACACAAATGAGAATGCAGGCACCATGGAGCTTGATCCATGCTGGATGACCAACAAACTTGCTGTTTTCATCTGTACTCCACACAGGCTTAATTTATTGCTGGGCTCTGTTTTTTCCACAGCAAGGCAGAAATCACAGGCATGTTTGATAGGGTGCCTCTAAGCCTGCCAGAAGCTNGGGATTTTAATTTCATTAGTGCCTAGAAGTTTTCTGGGAGAGCCAGACTGGGGAAAAAAAACAAGTTTTAACAAGTTCATTTAATGATTTAAAATAGAGAAGGCTGAATTGTAGTGTCCCAGTGTTACCCTATTTGTGCATGGTGCTGCAGCACCATTTTAGCATGGCATCAAATTGACACAACATTGACATCTGCAGTGTAATTGTCCACTTAGATATTCTTAATCTAGTGGAAATATCATAAAAATACTTATCTCAGTATCTAAGGGATTAAAGTCAGGTTTTCCTGTTTTGGCAAAAGAACTAATGCAACAAGACCCTCACTTTCTGTTTAGAGTTAGCAACAGCACTGAAAACAGTATTTTTTGTGCTTCTGAAGAAGATGAGATGCTCCCAGATGTAATTCAGTAAGGCAAGTTGGCATGCAAACTTCATTAAAGAAATATTTTTAAAAAGATACATTTGGGAAAATAAATGGGTTCCATTTAGACACTGAAATTGGACCAATTTTCTGACCTCCTTTCTGCAACAGCTGCATCCAACATGTTTTAAGAAGTAATTTTTAGAGTTTTGACAAAAAGACAGTCCTTTAACTTTTTCTTGGAACTTGTATTATTAAGGAATAGAATCTCCAAAGATGAAGATTCTAGATCCTCTGCAGGAATCTATGATAAAGTTCTGATCATTCTCGAAGTAAAAACTAATTTCCTTATATTGAGTTTGAATTGCGCATGTTGCAAATTGGATCCACAGCTTCTCATACTGTTACTGCACACTTCTCTGAAAAGTCTCTTGGTCTTCTCTGCATCCTCCAGTCAGAGAGATGCAGACATCAAAACAATCACCCCTGAAGTTTTCTCTTTTTTAAATTCACACAGAACAAACTCAGTTTCCTCTGTCTCTTCTTCTACATCTGGCACTGCTGCTCCCCATCCATCCTGAGGGTTCACCTACTCTGACTCCACCCAGTGAGTCCCTCCACTGGACTCAGAGCAGCATCTCCCCATCTTTCACTGGGGAGCGCAGGACATGCTTCACCAGATGGGTGTGACAAGAGCTGACTAGAGAGAAGGATCAGTTTAACAAGGCATGGTGGCTGAATTCTGGCTGGTGCAGCCCAGGAGGGTGTTGTTTTCCTAATTCCAAGGGCACATTGCTGGTCCCTGGTCAGCCTATGCTGCACCAGGACCCTCAGCTGCTCCCCTCTAGAGCTGCTCTCAGAATTCCCAGCCCCATCTGGTGCTGGGGTTACTCTGCCCCGGGGGCAGGACTTTGCTTTGCCTTTGCTGAACTTCAGGAGGCTCATGTCAGCCCATGTCTCCAGCCTGACAAGGTCTCCTGGAATAGCAAATATCTTCTGGAAACATGCTGAGAGACAGCTCTGGCATATCATCCAGTTCATTAATAACTTGGTTAAGCAGTAACCACTGGCCCCAGTATGGATCCCCGTGGAATGTCACCAGGAGCCAGGCACCAGCTGGACCTAGCACTTTGAATCACTTGCTGTTTATCATTTTTCATTTTCTAGTTACATCAAATCTGTTCTGAATAAGGAAAAAATAAAAAGGAAGAATTCATTTCCTGATAGAAACACAATGTATGTGAATAAAATGATCAAAAATATGTCTACAGCAATTAGTGGCCAGCTCCGGACTGAAGAAGTAAACTGATACTTATAATGTTTATGTTGGGCTCTGTTTCCAGTGACTCTGCTGATAGGATAACCTTGGATAAATTAGACATTGAGAATTTTTCTTATTTATAATGATAAAACTTTTGAATAAACCAATAAATATAATTTACAATATCAGTATATTAAAGCTATTGTCATACCTATTACTAGTCTACAACTAGTCTTTATCTAGTTCTGTAAAGTCAATCAACTCAGACTAAACTGAGTCAGTGAAGCAAGACAAATAATCTATTAGGATGATCCATTTCTGTCTGTGAATTCCTCTGGAGTCTGCTTTCAGTTAGTAAAGCCTCAGTGTGTGTGAATTCAGCATCAGGATTTCAGAGCATTTCTGAAAATACAGAGCAGTAATGTTTCTCAACTTTAACATCACTTATGCTGAAGTAGAACACTGTTGGTTTTTCTTTAATTTTTTCCTGTTATTATCCCTATTTGAATGGTATAGGGAGACCACAAGAGAAAAGCACCCTGCTGAGTTATTGCATAACCTTAAGAAAATGATGTGTCCTTGTCTAGACAGAAGAGGGCTGATAACAAAAGCCCTTCCTAGGAAATATCCAGGCACATTCCTAAATATATCACAAGGATGAACATTTGCCATCCATAAAGTTAACTACGTCTATTAATCAGTTATAGTACCTGGGCTCTAAGGGGTGGGTGTGCATTCTCTTCCCCACCTTAAAAGCTCTGCTTGTGGTACAAATTATGACCTAATTATAAACACAATATAAAGCCCTGGTGCAAACATGTCTGTTTTCCTCCAGCAGAGCACCTGACAGCATCCAGGAGCAGGGGCAGTGGTGCTGCTGGTAGAAGGTTTCTTGTTAGGACACCATCCCCTGATCATGCTTGATGTCATTCCCATTATATCTGACTCCTATCACTCCTCCAGGCCAGCAGCAGAAACCTGCAGCAACAGCCAAACATCCCACTGATGTGAGCCAAAATTCATTTTATCAAACTCTCTGTTGTCCCATGGCATGTTTCCCGAGTTTTTTCTATTTGCTGCCTCTGAGTAAGGACATTAGGGGATGTCTTTTGGAATGGAGCATCTGATTACAGGAATTTTCAAAGCAAGAATGCAGCATATTCATTCGGCCACATTGCACTTCTGGCTGTGTGAACTCCTTTTAAGTGAACTCCATTCCAGATCCCAAAGGGCCCTTTCCTGCCCGTCTTGCCTCTTAACTCTGTTCCTCTCCTTCTCCAGTGCTCTGTCACTTCTGTTTCATGCCACATTTATTAGATTTCTTTTAGAAGCACTGTCTGCTCAGGTGGAGAAATGTAGTCACTGTTCCCTCCACTATTAATTTTAATTCATCTTTAATGCTTACACAATTCCTCCCTTCAACAATTTCATCTGTGTGTCTATTTTCCTTTGGATCAAAGACCTTCCTTAAATCCATTCCCATACTTAATAATGCTGTTTCATTTTCTTTTGGCTTTATGATGAATCTATTTTCTGGAAAATGAAGACAACAGATCTCTAAAAGTTGCTGTCTACATCTCAGTCTCTCAGACTGGCTTTCTTTACACAGGCTGACATTTAAAGTGTATGCCTATATGTTGTATGTATACAGACAAACACATCTTTCTGAAACACAGGAGTGAAAATGCTGCATGAACACAACAGATTGTTATGGAGAGCTTTGGGGTCCACCAATGGAAAATATTTTTAAATTGAAACAGGATGATAACTCAGCATCATGTACAAGGCAGCATTATTGCGTAGACATGCTAGAGATGTGCTAGTAACTGAGAAAGGAGAAAAATTATCAAGGGAAATGCCACGTGGGAGGCTGGAAGAGTATCAAGACAGCATTAGACTGCAGCCCATCTCCTTTAAACTGTGTATCTATAAAGGCTACCTTCTGAATATACTTAATTGCTGAATTAGACTGATGAGAAAAGCATATGCTTGCCCCTTGTCTTTCAGGTATTCCAGTGTCAGGACTCAAACACTGAGGAGTCTGTCATCACCTGAAAGTGAATTTCAGAACGACCATGTCCATCTTTGGAGGATCACCCTGTTTTGTAGCTTTTAAATACTGAGTTCACCCACCCCTATGGAGACAGTAAACATTGTGCCAAGTTTTCACAGCCTGCACTGGAACACCAAATAAATGAGTTTACCATCTTCTTTCTTTGCTGCCACAACAGGGAATGACATTTTCCTGTTAACCAGTGTGGGAGCTACCTGGCCAGCATATTACACAACACCGATATAAATATTTTACTCCAGAAATTATGCCAGTAGAATTCTGCACAATGTTTAGACCAGGCAAAGGAAGGGAAGGCCAGTTAAATAAGATGCTAAAGTCATTAAATGTTTCCATTATAAATATTTAGCTTTGGAAAGATAAACACACTGCTATTCCCTGATTGTCATCAACTATTAATTGCATATGTGATTGTAAACACACTTCTGTTGTTTCCTATGCATTTTGGACTCTAAAGGTTGAGAACTGTTGAAAAGCAGCCAAAATTTATTTCCAAATAGCTCGNTCTATTTTACAGCCTTTCCATCCCTCAGCCTTTCTTTACATGACAGAACCATTGTCCCCCAGCTACACCAGGCTAAGTGATATCTCTGAAGCCACAGGAATCCAGTCAAAGAGGACTCCTAAGTCATGGAAGTGAACTCTTGTATGGAACAGAGCACTGTGGGTGCTTCACCAGGCATCTTACACCATGTGGTGATTGTTCTTTATAACTTTCTACAATTAGTCATCTGCCATGGCAGTCTCCTGGCTGACTAGTAAAACTAGGGGTAGGATATTTACCTAAATTAAAAAAAAAACCCCTATCTTATACACACTCCAACTACAACTGCCAAACTGGATGATCAGATAGAGAGGATAAAATCCGTTGCATCATCCAGCAGAGAATTAAGTGTAGGATTAGAAAATGGTTGATTGAATAAAATATTGAAAGGGCTTGGATATCTTGGNGTCTTTCAGGTATTCCAGTGTCAGGACTCAAACACTGAGGAGTCTGTCATCACCTGAAAGTGAATTTCAGAACGACCATGTCCATCTTTGGAGGATCACCCTGTTTTGTAGCTTTTAAATACTGAGTTCACCCACCCCTATGGAGACAGTAAACATTGTGCCAAGTTTTCACAGCCTGCACTGGAACACCAAATAAATGAGTTTACCATCTTCTTTCTTTGCTGCCACAACAGGGAATGACATTTTCCTGTTAACCAGTGTGGGAGCTACCTGGCCAGCATATTACACAACACCGATATAAATATTTTACTCCAGAAATTATGCCAGTAGAATTCTGCACAATGTTTAGACCAGGCAAAGGAAGGGAAGGCCAGTTAAATAAGATGCTAAAGTCATTAAATGTTTCCATTATAAATATTTAGCTTTGGAAAGATAAACACACTGCTATTCCCTGATTGTCATCAACTATTAATTGCATATGTGATTGTAAACACACTTCTGTTGTTTCCTATGCATTTTGGACTCTAAAGGTTGAGAACTGTTGAAAAGCAGCCAAAATTTATTTCCAAATAGCTCGTTCACTAGACAGATTTCCTTAATAGCTTTTTTCCTTGGAAGGATTTGAAATTGCACCATATCAAATGTCAAAGCAACTGTCTCAGAGATGAATTTGAAACATTGAAGATTAAGGGGGCTCCAGGAAGTCTTCACAAATTCGTGGATGGGTAATCCTGCTGTATAAATTTCCAAAGTGATCATATATAAGCAGAAAAATGCCTATTTCAAGCAACAGTAAATGTCCATTTTTAGCAATGTGCTGTCACCAACAACACCTGCAAGCAAATACAAACTGTGTAAGAGTGTAACAAAAAGCTAAGTAAATTACATTTCCCCCTCATTGTCTGCCTGCCACTGGCAAGAGCTCTGCTGCAGCACTTCTGTTCCATATAAGCTATGCCAGTTACAATATGGTCATCCTTAATGTAAGTAAATATTAATTATTAGTTCAGTGGTAAGGCCGATTGTTTTCATTCTATTTTACAGCCTTTCCATCCCTCAGCCTTTCTTTACATGACAGAACCATTGTCCCCCAGCTACACCAGGCTAAGTGATATCTCTGAAGCCACAGGAATCCAGTCAAAGAGGACTCCTAAGTCATGGAAGTGAACTCTTGNGTTGGCCTCTGTCTTGCAAAGTATAATTGTGATTGTAGTGATAATTGTGATTATGATACTTGCTTTAAGCTGTGTAAAAAATGGGATTGTAAGTGCAACACAAAGAACAGGTGTGATGTCTGTAAAAAAGCAAAGGGAGGCCTATAAAATCTGATGGGGAAAACAAACTTCAAATGCCCCAAAGGGAGGAAACATTGCCAGAGGGAGAATTATTTGCCTGGCTGGTGGAAAATACAATGCTTATTCCATAGGATCATGTTTAACATTAAACAAAGAAAGGATCAAGGACATGCTGTTGATTAACCAAGTGTCTCACAAAACACTGAACCAGACTAGTTATGCCAACTCAGTATTTGGGAAGTGACACCAAGTTCATGGGGAACTTTGGGGTTAACAACCACCAGGGACCACTGGAGGGACCTTTGGATAAAAGAATGCACAGGCCAAGGGGAGGGCAAATGCTGATGACTTTTGAGAAATTATTGTTATATACATGTTTCTTCTGGGAAAACTTATGAATATGCATGTAAAATATAGTATTTCAACAGGAGCTTTTTCTGTACTCAGCATGTACAATATGTAGAGATATCCTTGGGCTACAATAAAAAATTCCTGCTCCTTAATGCAACATTGGTGATGAGGAGTTTCTTCTGCCAATTTCAGCAACACCTTAATGCCACACCTGCACACCTTTAGACACCTCTAAGGATGGTGACTTGACCACTTCCCTGAACAGTCTCTTCCAATGGTTGACAAAGCCCCTTTGGTGAAGAATTTCTCCAAATATCCAAACTACACTTTCTCTGGCACAACATGAAACAATTTCCTCTTATCCAATTACTTGTTGCTTGAGAAGAGATTGAACCCCAACTTGTTACAGCCTCCTTTCAGTGGTTGTAGAGAGTGAGAATGTTCCCCTTGAGCCTCCTCTTCTCCAGGCTAAACACCTCCAGCTCCCTTTAGCTGCTCCTCATCAGACCTGTCCTCCAGAGCCTTCACCAACTTTGTTGCTCTTCTTTGGATGGGATAACCACAGGTTTCAGGAACAGGGAATAACCACTCTCTGCTATGGATTTGAGAGGCACAAGGTCAGGAGTACTGCAAAATAATGGGGAGAGTTTGAAGTGAAGGCTAAAACCTCAAGCTCAGTCCAAGTTTGGCAAGTCTGTGGAGGGAGAGGACAGAAAGCCAAGTGTTAGACTGATACATTTTCTTTACAGTAGTTGGATCCCAATGTCCCTTCAATTGTGTCTTTAGCCAGCTCATTTGCTAATATTTAGGACTTTCAGGGAGCATTTGTGTCTTTAAATGACCTCTCAGCTGCAAAAGAATTATGCAGCCTGCAAGTTAATCAGTCACATCTCAGCAGTGCGATTCTGTATAGAGCAGTAAAGTCCAGGAAAGCTTTGTAAGTTCACAGCCATGGAATCTTGACACTTCCCCCTCCCACCCTCTAATTGGTGCTTTATCAACTGCACCTACTCCCCTCCCTGAAACAACAGCATTATTAATTA
>WBNQ01049788.1:0-11113 GCA_013401375.1 Spizella passerina | reverse complement strand
TTTTTTTTTTTTACTAAGTGATTAGATAAGCTCCATGGAGCTTTACTCTGTAAGGCTGGTTTCCAACACTTGAATCTTGTCTTGAATTCTCTCTAATACTATTTTCACATCTTAACATGGGTATTCCACAACTAGAAATGTCTTAGACCAATTTTATCATGCCCTTATTTATGGGAAGGATCACTTTTTTATGCCTGAAATGTAGGTTTTTGCAGGTTGGACTCTAGAGACCCCAGGCTGTTTGTGGCATCCTCAGCAAATCTCCATATGCCGTGACAAAGCCTGTCCCCTTCCTTTCCTGTGTATTACTTTTGTTTATCTGCACTGAAAGGTTAAATGTCTAAGTTTAGACAGGAACTGAAGATCTAGTCAATGCAGTCAATCAGATCCAGAAATTCAGTTCATCTGATATAGATTTACTGTGGGAAAATCTGAAATCTCCAGGCTTGAAAACCAAGATATTAGAGCCATTCTTAATAAATGTGCTGCCTTATTTGCTGCTGGGTCAGTCTTCACATCATCTGTCAATCCAGCCATAAAGCATTTTTATTTCCTAAAATATTGATAAAAATATTAAATGCATTTGCAAAATTATCTAAGGACTCATACAGGTAATAGCTAATGAATAACACGTGTTTGAGATCTGGCATTAAGACAGTTTTTAACCCATTTAATATCTGACTACTTAATCAAAGAATTTCCCATCAATATAATACTAAATCTAGTGATTTCCTAGTCCAAGGAAATTTAATTTCCATCCTATTTGTTAAACAAATCATAAATATACTCCTAGTCAGTGGGGAATTAGCAAGAGACTGTATGGGGTTCAATTGCTGACTGGGGTTAAACCACAATGCTACCTGACAAATCTGGTCCTTGGCCCTTCTTTGAACTCTTTGATTTAAGTGTTTTTAATAAAGAAAAGCCCTAGCTTTACAGCTGCTATCATAATTTCAAAGATATGTGCATATATTAAAATTATTATGGCTAGTATAAATTTACTGTAGTAACAGAAATTCATTACTTTGCTAATTATTCCAGGTATATTATGTGCACAGAATAATATCCTGTATAACAGCTAATATTCATTTGGTCTCTTGGGTCGTTCAGGATATAAACTCTTAATGCTTAAAGATTGCACTCCCTTGTGCTGTGATACTCATGCAATAACTCACAGATCTAACCTTCAATTTCAAGGGATGCTTGAACACTTTTTAGTTTTCCATTGGTCCCCCAAGCTCTGCCTATCTTGCTAAGTAAAGCTATTAAGGACATTTCTCTGAGGCTAAAAACTACATGATTTTACTGGTGATCATATATCAAAATTCCCCTTCCCCTGAAACAAAGTTTCTAAATTCAAATTACCAATGGGAATAGTTTCTGAGAAATGTGATTCCCAGCCAGTGCCAGAGCCCTGTCTGTGGCTGTGCTAATTAATATGCCAAAAGTGTGCCAGGAGCTGTGCTGGTCATTAAACCACACAGGCACTTGGAGGTTGTGCCTGAGCCTGAATCCCAATACCAGTTTGTTCCTGGCTGATCTCAGCTGCAGTTTGTGCACCACTGAGACTCTAACGTGGCTGGTGTCAAAGCCAGGTAACTAAGAAAACTACTTGTGGGCAAGGAACAATGCCTCAAGGTTCAGGGAATTCCTTATCCTCACAGCTGTCTCATGGAAATCATCAGTACCAATGTCAAGATGTTCCACTCTTTGGACAAGCAGGTCCCAGGGATCCCAGGGTGCATCTTTTCCTCTCCAGGGCTCATAAGGGTAGGGAAGGATCTGGAGATGTTAAAGAAGTTTTCCTTGAAGTTTTCTTCAACTCCTTAAGCCTCAGAGGTCACATTTTGCAGATCTGGCATAGAAGCTGATTGCATCCTCCTCTGTTACCACCCTTTCTGCGCTCGTTTTGTCACCAGACTGATGTCCACTGTTTCTCCTGCAATGCTTCTAAAATGGAGCCATTGATTATAACACAAAACATTCCTTCAAAATAATCAGTTAACTGACCTGAGGAATGATTTGATCAGAGCAACCTCGTCTTCGCTCTCTCTCTGACTGTTCACTCCCTCTTTAATTACTTCACAGAATTTGCTGTGTCACAAAACCATGTAGAGATGGCAAATAGCATGAAGTTATTGCCCTTGATGCCTTTGTGGATCAATGGGATTTTTGCCTGCTCATTTCAGACATCCAGCTTTAAACCTCCAGGGAGTGGCAGACACACCAGGGAGTGCCAGAAATTCACAATTAAAGAGCTACATCTGAAAAGTCTTGGATGAGTAACAGCAAGGATGTAGAAAGTCAGTTATGTGATTTAAAGAGCCTGGGACACTTGAATGAGAAAGTATAGAGTTTGATTAGATTCTTCATGTGCTTGAAGTTTTGATGGACTCATACAACTTTCATTCTCTAGCGATTTATAAAGACACAGATTTGGAAAAGAGTTTTGCTGAGCTCTAGTTCCAGAGCAATTTATGCCACTTTCTCTCTGGAAAAATAGATGGTAATGAAATGAATTTAGGGTTCTTTATTCAAAGGCCATTTAGTTCCTTGATTAGATTGTTTTAGTAATATAAATTGCCTGCTGCTGGAAAAAAAATAGCCTAAACTTTTCAAGCAGTTTCACCACGAGAACCAAGCCTGAGAAAAAGTCATTTAAAAAAATCTAGCAAAACAGAAACAGAAAAAATAAATGTGCCTCTACAGCTTAGCCTGATAATAACCTCCTCTGTAAAATTACATGAACTCCTGCTCTGTAAAATTGTATGAACCCTCTGTTCCAGAACAATAGTATAAATGAGTCAATTGTAGATCTAAAAATTGTTTGCCAGCTGCTGTCTGTTCTGTCACCAACACCTGTTTTGGCTCATGCCCTCATTAATTAAAATGTGATGAGCAAGCAGACAAGTCCAAAACAAAATGCTGACAATGTCTGTACAGCTGACATGAAATCCATATCTGTGGTCCTCATCCAAAACCAGGAAGGAATATGGCCCTAATGCAATGGGCAGGGGGGGGTCATAGTTTGGGGTTTTGTGTTCTTTTCTTCCTTCCAAACTGCTACAATAATGAATCTGTTCATTAAGGCTGCATTTGGTTGTGGTAAATTGAAGGGAGAAATCAAAGGCTTTCCAGACCAGAAAAGCATCTTTTAAAAAATTATACTTATTAAATATTGCTAGTTAACCATTCCAAACATTATTTGATCATTTAAAAATGCTAAAGCCGTTACCAGTTTTCATTGTTGTCTATTCCTTCATTTCAGGACTATCATAAGTGAATAATAGCCCCTTTTAAAAACTTGTACTTCTGAGGACTTTTCTGTGCTGCAGCAAAAGCCTTCAGACCCCCCTGACATAGAGTCCCATCTGTTTTTCAAAGTTGATTTAGCTGGTTGGAAGAATCTCAAAACTGTGAATGTCACCCTGCTCAGGCTGAAACTTCTCAGAGCGTGTAGCACAGCTCCCTACTCTGTTTTCTTCATGATGGGCACCACTTTTTCCCTAGATATGCACAACCAACCAAGATAAACTTCCAGGTTTCAGGACTGCCTGGATGCTCAAAAAAAAGCCCAAGGTATTGAACATTGATAGAAATATAAGTAATCTGGTGACTTGTGCCTGCATCCTGTAATTATTCCACAGGATTGCCTCTCTTTAGTGCACTCACCCACAGAGTGGAAGGCCTTGCACCCATGGAGAATTGCGTACAAAGTTCTGGGGGAGAGACTGAAAAACTGGGTTATGTCATGATAAATTTGATGCAATTTGATGTTGAAACAGGAGAACGAATCTCATGGAACCAGAAAATGACCAGGCTGAAGGGACTCTTGTCCTAGCTTGGAAGTTAAGGAACTCTTGGCTGCAAAGTCCCAGCAGCCCTACCTTTCTTGTGCATTATATAGTCAATATAGATATTCAAGAGATACTCCAGGACCATCAGGACACAGTTCTGTGCCATGTGCTCTGGGATGGCCCTGCTGCAGCAGGAAGGTGGGGCCAGATGAACCACTGTGGTCCCTTCCAGTTAATTTTGTGACACTGTGATTAAAACATCACCTGAAAAACCCATTCCTGCAAATTGAGTCCCAAATCCCCATTGTGCCCACTCACCCGTCAGTGTCCTACCAGAGAATTAACATCTCCTTGTTGCTGTTCTGGCCTTGGTCCTGGCCTGACTTCACAGGGCTTTAACTTCAAGGGAAGAAGAAGAAAAAGGAAAGAAGAGGAGAAATATTGAGGCATGATATCCTGAGATGTTGGAGAATACACATGACAACCACCTCAGACCCCAACATTAACCTTTGTCGTCATGAAAAATATGACAGAGCTGAAAGAAGCACCTAGAAGATGCCAGCTATGTTAATGTCTAATTTCTCCTTCCTGAGATGTTACAAAAAACAGTTTTGTAATAAGCAAGTAGAATAATTAAAATTATTGCATAAATCCCAACAGAGATATTTTCTCCAAAAGTGTTTCTCCTTGTCTTGTTCTTTTTAATGTAAAGCTTCTGAATATTAATTCGACTATGTATCATGAAACAGAATTAAATAACTCGAGACTATATCTGCTGTTTAAGAAGTTCTGTTTAGGAAATTAAATTGATTTAGATATTTTCCTTTGTTTTTTTTTTTCCCTGGGTTATTGTAAGTGTTGTGTTTTCCAGACTGTTGGAAGGAAATAAACCATGTCCATTAAAATGAGAGAAAGGGAAACCAACATATTGACCTTTTCTAGCATACAACCTAGACATTTTTATTATTCTGTGTATTTTTTTCCTGCCCCACATTCTGGACTCATCCAGCCCTAATGTACATATCAAGTGGGGATGACTGTACAGAGTTTATCTCATCCATATCCTGGGCTTCCTTATGCCAAATATTGCTGGTGGGAGGCACAGTCCTTGCTTGGGAGACAACTCATATTATTCAAAAATGTCCTGAAAAATTAATTTGAAGCTAATTTCCCCAGTGAATCTCCATGTTGACTGGCAGTTAACTGTTCATCACAGCAGGATATATGCAAAGGAAAACAATTCCTGGCATGGATTCTCTCCCAAAGAGACATTTATTCCTTCATGTTCTTTAACAGTGGCTTTACAGTCCCTTCCTCCTTGAAATTTGCAGCCTTCATATATTTGCAGTTTTTACTCTTTTCCTCTGTTTTTACTCACATGGGTTGTGCACAAATGAAAACAAGTAAAATTCCCATTTCCCAATGGTTTGTAACCCTTTTGATAGCAGTCACTACTAAGAACATGTAGTAATTTTCTTTATTCTTCGAACTTCTTACAATTCACCAATCTTTGTATCAGTGTCTTCAGAGTCATAACAATTGTTCTGTATTTTTAGACTCCTCTCCAAAGAGGAAGCATGGAATTTTTTCAATGGCAGATGAAAACATAGCAGTATTATTACTTTTCTAATATACTTCTAAAATGGTATTTGTGACCCACAATGCAGAGAAAAGGTCTATTAGATCAAAGAGATTAATTAAAAAACTCAAGAAAGATTGAAACTGCTATCTGCATATACTCAGCGCTAACACCACTGCCAGCCTTTGTTTAATAAATAGAATTCTCATGTAAAATTAGTCAGAAAAGACAATGAAATTAAGCATATGCCTAAAGTAGCTTGATTCCATTATTTTAAAATCCTATTAGGAAATAATTGTCTCTCTGCACTTACTGCTTTTGATGTGTAACATATTGGAACAGGTGCTATTGGAACTGAAAAGTTTTTTGGAAGGAGTTTTGATCCAGGAGCAGTTATGGCACAGCCCTCCAATTAACTGCATGTTTGGAGGGTGTTGAAGGTGTGCATGTTGAGAGATGAGCCTCAAAGCAACTCATGTTCCTTGCAGCAGGCAAAAGGTAATCAGGTGGGGCCAGAGGTACCTAAGCAATTAAAACTTAATTTTATGCATTTAATTTTGAGTACTCCACCTAATTGAAATTATGTTTCCAAAAAAGCCCTCACTGAGTTGTCACACGAGAAGTAGAGGTTGTTGGCACAATGGATCCTCCCTTGCAAATCCAAAGGTGAGGCAACTCCACCCTGAGGAGTAAGAGAACCCTGAGCTTAATCTGAGCATGGGACACCATCCACATGGTGCAGGAGCCTGAGGACCCCAACACTGCCTGACCCAGCACCATTTCATCCCATGGGAATTCAGTGGTTTCTGATCCATCTTCCAATGCCCACCACGAACAGGTCTGACTGTTCCTGGCCAGAACAGCCCATGGCATGGCTGGGCAGCATTCCTGGGAGCCTGGCGTAGGTGGCTGCCTGAAGTGGATTCATCAGAAGCCCATCTGCCTCAGTTTCACACACCCCAGCACAGCTGGTCTTGTTCAGGGGCGCACACTGTTTACGGGGGAAATGTTGCAGTGTTGTGAGGGTCCCCAGGACAAGGTGAGAGATGAGAATTGACTCCAAGTTCTCAGAAGGCTTTATATTATATTATATCGTATCATATCATATCATATCATATCATATCATATCATATCACATCGTATCGTATCGTANTTCTCAGGAGAAAAATCCTGGCAAAGGGATTTTTCAGAAAATATCATGGTGACAGGAAGAAACTGGTGCCATGGCAGGTTCTGCCCCAGCTCCTCTGGCTAACTTTAGGATGCCTCAAGGGAGAACACTGCAGCCAAAACTACCAGCAGTGTTTTGGGGCAGAGAGGTAACAATTCAATATATTCTCATTCACTTCTCCACAAATTCAGGCTAACTTTATAGAAGCCATTTAGCATACATTAGCATAAAACAAGAATTGTGAGAGACAGGGATAATGAGGCTCATTAACTTTATATCTGCTTTTATGTGGAAGAATTGCAAGGGTGTGTACTGAGAGTGGTTGGGACTGAGCTGACATTCTCCATAGTGTTCAATTTTGGATCCATGACTAAAGCAGTGCTGACTACACAGCCATGAGTTAGCATGGCCAAACACACCTCCTCCTCCTCCTCCCTTCACTTTTAAACTGCCTTTATCTCAACCCACAAGATTTTTTGGGTTTTTTTTCTTCCAGCTCTTTTCCCCATCCTGCTGGGAGTGGGACTGAGTCAGTGTGTGGCTGTGTGGGTGGGTACCTGCTGGCCAAGGTAAACCTGAGCTCTTTCAGAGATGGTGAAAATTGCTGCAGGCTCACCAGAGGAAAAAATTGTTTCAAAGAGAGATTTAGATCAGACAGTAGGAAGTGAGGGTGGTGAGGCTCTGGCGTAGGTTTCCCAGAGAAGCTGTGGATGCCCCATCCCTGAAAATGTTCAATCAGTGAAGCTCTGAAGCAACCTGTTCTACTGTCAGGTATCCCTGCTCATGGCAGGGGATAGAAAATGGAAAATATTTAAGCTCCCTACAACATAGACCATCCTGTGATTCTATGATAAGATCAAAATATGTAATGCTCTACATTTTTCAAAATTAGGCCACTGAAAAATTCAGATATGGATTAAGGACTGCGCCCATATTCATCACTTGTGACTCTAATGTTTCTAAACATGCTTCTGATGGATCATTTTTAGCATTAACTTTTCCTTGAACCTTAGCTAAGTTAGCTTTCCCTATATAGTTTGAATAAATGAATAAAAGAAAACCAAGATCAGAGGGTGGTGAGGAGGGGGTGTCTGTGATCTCAAAATAAAATTGTGTTTTATTTTTTGCTCTTCCCCTCCTTGCAACAGAAAACAGGAGGAGAATAGGCTGTGACATCACTGCTCATCATCTCCAGCTCTGTGTGGTCATATTCTGGCCCCATGAGAGTGTGACTTTCAGAGGGACCTAATGGCTGAGTGGCAAAAATGACCAAGGCAAAGTCAAGGCCAAGGGGTGAATTTTGCAGTTGTTTATTGTGCTGAAAATAAACAACTAAGCAGTGTGCCTAATCTAGGACCTGGCCAGCCATGCAGTCAGATGCACTTCCAGGGGGAAGGGCAGGTAGATTTGGAGGGAGGAGGTGGTCACCATACAGACAAGCCAGGGCACCTTATTTCCTAAATTAAATGCTCCTCATTTTCTAAATTAAGGGCACCTCATCCCATTAAGTGCTTTAATCTAGGAGGATGTACCCAAATTTTTTATTCATCTTTTAAGTGCCAGAACTTTGCTAGTGGGTGGACTTGAGACCTTTAGGTCACATAAAAGAGAATCCACCCCAAAGAAAGTTTGGATGTAGTCACATTGTTCTGGAGACAAGCCAGATGTGCTTCTGACTAATATTGATGTAGTTAGAGATGACAGGAGATGGGAGCAAGGTGTTTTGTCAGCTCCCACATTTCTCCCAGATTTTACTGTTTCCATTTGAACAAGGAATATCTCAACATACATCCATAATACAAACTTTAGCTCCTCTCAGTGTTTTCAGCACTTTTTCCCAGTTCATTTATGATGAAAATCTGGAAATTTGTACTGAAGTGAGTTTTATATCTTCCCCTTTTAAAACATTTTTTTCTGTCATGATCCTACAGCATTTTTCAGCTGGGGGATCCTGCAGGGGGAACCTTAGCAGCGTCAGGTATTCATCTGGATCTCAACAGGTTTAATCACTTGCTGACCTGCTCCCATTTATCTTTCTTGCATTTTATTCAAGCTGTTTAAAAGAGGCATGGCAAGATTGCAACTTCTGCTTCCTTCAAATTACTTGGAAAGTTCTATGCCTTGCCAATACTGGCAATGTTGATTTTAGAACAACCTCTACAAATTGCCTTGCTGCAATTTTATACATATGGGAGTATGCACAGATTCTAAAGCAAAGTAAATAGATAAAATCCCTAAAACTCAACCATATAAAATATTAATATTGAGCTAGCAGAGATTTTTCCCAAGAAAATAATTCAGATTTTGCTGACTGGTGCTTTCACTGTGTTAAACCTCAGAAAAAGGTTGTGGGGTTTTGTTGTTTCCAGCAAGGACAGTTAAAAAGAGTGTCCTGGAATTATAAGTAGAACTTAATTTGGAATCTTCCACAGGCTGGTTGAAACACTAAACTCTTTCTGGCTCAGAGCAGCTTCTCTTTAAAATGGTTAATGCCATCCTGGGTGATTCCAGGGTGCTCCTTGCCATTCCAGAGCCCCTGCCACCTCAATTCCAGTGAGCTGTCTTGTCCTGACAGTTGAACCTGATCACCCAAACAACCCGACAGGGATTTTGTCAGTCACAAAAGCTGAGACTGGAAGGTTTTAAAGGATGGAAAGCAAGATGCAGGAAAAAGAGGAGGCAGAGGTTGTATAAGAGCTCCCATTTCAGTGATGAGCACTTTAGTGACACTAAGTTATGCTCAGTGAAGCATAATCTTAAATCTCATTTGAAAATGTGCACGTTTTTGTAAATGGGATGGCTTTTTCCCCATGTTGCAATATTCTAGCTGGGCTGCCTATATCTAAGACAGTAGATGTGAAAGAGAGTAGTAGTCAGGAGGTCAGGGTAAAAATACACATTTACACCAGATACCAGTACAGATTTAGGAATTTAGGACTAGATGCCTCAAGCCCTATTCTTTCTAGTCCAACACATCCATATCAAATTAATGTAACAGACAAATGTCTTGCTAAAAGTGCATTGGATCTGCTCCTCTAGATCTTTGAAAATCTCTTCCAGGACCTTTCTTTTGATAGTCTATCCCCTTGCTAAATAGCAACTTCAAATTCTTTATTATTTATGTCCTATTTTGTTCTCCTTGCACAACAATTCTTTTCCTCCAACACTTCTTATTCCTTTTTGTTGCTCATATGATTGCTATTACACTTGACATTTTCAAAGGCCTGGGTCAAGAGTAAGATCTTCTGCCTTATGGACTGACCAAAAGTTAGGTATCTTTCTATAAACAATGTTCTAACTTTTCCTATTTTTTCTCCACTTCTATTTCATGCCCTACATGTTTGGGCTGTCAGGGCTGTAGGGAAGCATTTGCTCATACCCAAATACCTGCATGTGTTATCTTCAACAACCAGGGCCTCTCACAGGGGAGTGAATTGGAAATTAATAGAGATGACAAGGAGCAAAGGCAATGAGGAATAGCCATCCTACTTGCCCATCACCCCAGAGGAAATGAGTTTGCATTCTTCAGAGTGCTGGCTATCGAGTGGCACTTCATCTTGGTTGATTTTTACATCGTGCTAGAGAGAAGCAGTGCAAATCCCTTCATTACTGACCTGGCTGATAACAGACAGTGACAGGAGACAGAGATGAGATCAATGTGGGTCTGTGCTCACAGCCTGAAAAATCCTGAAAATCTGCTAACATTGCCAGTCTTCTAGAGTCATGAATCATTTTCCAAGACACCATTCTCCTGTGTTGGACAATTATGTGAACAACTTCCAAGATTGTGGGGTAGATTTTTATCTACCCTGCTTTCTTGGTGGAAATACTACAATAAACAAAGTATGTTTTAAAGGCCTGAGCCTGAACAAGAATAGATTAAAACAAAAAATGTGCTCAGTGGAGATATGTAAAGCACCTTCTGATGTTGTTGGTGCAGCAACACAAAACAGAGTAAGTGGCTGCCCTCCACTTTTAGAAATAACCCTGTGGTTTATTTTATCACAGGATTACTCTCCTGTGGAATTTGGTTCTAATAGTTCCTATCAAAATTCACTCAGGGTCCTTTTTTTAAATCTCAAGCAATAAGAGAATAACAAATAGGTCTGTGGTGTTTCAAGCATTCACCTTTTGACATCTCTTCTACAACATCTCTCTCATTTGTAGCCTCCTCTGAAACTCTGCATTTGGAAAGTAAACACAAATTCTCAACCAAACTTTGGATTCCTCTGTGCCTTTGCAAGGATGATCATGATACTCACCCTCAGGTGGTCTTTGCCATCATATTGAGTTTTTGGGCTAAATGCACGGCATGGATGTGCAGATGGATGTAGATGCAAAGCACATTCCAGATTATACTAGGCTCAAATTTAGGAGAATAAAATACCACATATTACAAACTGAGATACATTAAATTTAGGACAGAAAGAAATTTATGTCTACACAGAGAACAATCTAATGAAGATGTGATGTGGCAGAAAAAAGATATTTCCAGCTTAGTTAAGACTGTGAGGAAAAAGCAAGCAGAGTATTAGCAGGAACTTCGTTCTCCATCACAGTTCCCAA
>WBNQ01049787.1:0-17516 GCA_013401375.1 Spizella passerina | reverse complement strand
AAAGCTGAATATTTTGTTTATGAATTGGTAAATAAAATTCCCCAGGAGAATGTAGGTAATCAGAAAAGTCTAATGTTAATTTCTGATCAGGCACTTTCCTATTACTGTAGTATTGTCATCAGAGAGGATTCCAGAATGCCTGGGCAATTTCTGTTATTGCAAGGAACAAACTAGAAACAGTATTAGTAGCTAAACTGTATTAATGCTACAGTAGGTACAATAGGTTAAACATATTTTTTCTGTCTTACCTGCATTATTTGAGTAATAATCTTTGAAAAAAGTTAATAGATCAATGCATATACACTTTTTCTGGGATTTGTGTCTCTTCAATGCTCAATCTCATTATGACTATAGGTAAGCAGAATAATTATTTATAAATAAAATTATCTACTACTGAATTTGGGGGAAGGAAGCTTGCTCACTGCTTATATATGAAAAACACTGAGTGTTAGAATTGTTTGATATTGCTTTCATTTATGTTTGGAATTTGGCTATTGATTGTTATGTGTGGAATAGCAAGCCAAACAAAAATAGTTTCCTTTTTTGATAAAGCAGGGTAGAAATGGTAGGCTGCATCCAAGTTTGAAATACTGCAAATTTGAAGCAAGAAAAAGGTTAATTTACTAAAGCAAAGGAAAAGCTATTTAAAGGAAGTCCAAATACAGTGATTTGGACAGAGATTATTTCAGAATTTTCATAAATTTTACTTCCTTGCCAAATATGAGTTGTTATTGATAGCATACTTTAAAAATTGTTTTTTCCTATGTGCTTGTATGCTATATTGTAGAGTTCAGTTTAGCAGCTTAAACCTCCAGTTTAAGGCTAGGTACCTGCTTGTCACTATGTAGAAATAATTTGTCACATGTATTTCCCTCACCCAACTATCAAATAATTCCATTTATAACAACAAATTTTATAGCTCCTTAAGCTTGGTGATCAGCCTTTTTAGCGGGTATGTGATGAAACACATTTGTTTTTATCCTCTGGAAGAAGAACAGCATGCAAACAATAATTTGATTGATATCTCTGGCATACTTGCAAGTAGTAATTTGCTGAATGTTTTGTTATGTCTCGTGTAAACACGAGACATGACACATTATTTTATAGGCTCAGATGCACTGAACAAGTGGTTCTTTGAGTGGTTATAGCACCTGTGAGCCCACTACCCTTGGACTTGTGGACCTGTCAGTCTAGTCAGTCTTGGCTTTCATAATTGTTTGACTGGTGTCTTTCTATTTTCTGCCTAGCACACAGTGGAGAAACGAAGTCTGTCTACAGTAAGCAAGAAGAAAGGAAAGCCACAGCTGGAAAAGTAGGTTTCTAATGTAACTGGTAATCCAGAAATGAAGTGTAATGCATTCACTCTGATAAACAGTGTCTGCAGTCAATTAGGTGCTTTCATTTGCTGTGCTGGCACAAGAGCTGGCATGGTGTGAGGCAAGGCTACATAAAAATCCTTATTTTATATTCTGTAAAGAAGTAACTTAAAAAATAGAATTTTAAGTGAATGCATTAATTTCTCAAAATAGCAATTGGCATTTAATAAAAAGATGAAGGAGTGGAAGTATATTCTTAACCATATTCCCTTTTCCCCTTTATATTTATTTGAAACTCAAAAGCTGTCCAGAATATACTGGAAATCAAATGAGGGTTGACAGCAACCTTTAACATTATGAAGTGGGTGATAACTGGCTGAAATGTCTTAATGAACATAATTTGCACATCAGAGGGCTTCAGAACTTCCTGCAGGCTACACAGCTCTACACTGTGAGAAGTGAAAGCACTTTGACCCTTACCTACTACTCTGCCTACTTCCAAGTTTCCAGATGCTATTATGCTAGACTGGTGTAGGGCTGCATTACACACATCAGCTTTCAAAAATGACTTTACTGTTTGCTGCACCTATTCCTTTTTGGTATCTTTTCTTATATAGATCTTCATTCATAGTGTTTAGTAATGCTGCTTGTAGCTTAATTCCTGGTATATTGCACCAGCAGCCTCCATTTAATTGTTTATTGTTCGTTGTTATATCTATTAAATACGCATTTCTGGCCTGGAGTCGCTGCCTTTGTTTCCAGTGTCATTCCATGTTCATTCATGGTTGGTTATTTGTACTCATGCATTTGCAAAAAAGCCATGAAATTGTTTACACAGGGAGAAAGCAAAGAAAACTGACTGCAGGTTGACTAGCAGGAGCAATGGAGTTCGAGTTGCAGCATCACAGCACATCCGTACTGGGACAGCAAAAGGTAAGGTGCTTTTTCCAAAGCTGTTAGTAAGAAACAGAACTTGCAGCTGGTTTATTCGAGGCCTTCTGTAAGGGGGAAAGCACAAGTCTGAAAAATGTTCTGGTGCAAGTTGGTGTATTGGCAGCCTAATTTGTGCTCTGACTTGCTGTACAGAACGCACTAGACTCAGTCTTCTTCATCCAATTGCTTGGAGTGTGTCTCTTCGTGCATAGGTGGCAAAATACTTGTCAAGTCTGCATAAGTCAGCTGTTGGGGTGGAGTAATTGCAGAAACAGCTACTGTTGGGCTACTTCCATGTGAAATTCAGCAGTCTGAGTGTGTGGACATGGAGCATCTTGCCATTAGTGTGTTCTTTGTAGCCTACTAGTTTGTTCATCTGTTGTGCAATGGCCCACAAGAAACTGTTCTAAAACCTGTGGTGTGAACCATTGATGAACTGTAGTGTTTGTATCAGGTGACCACTGAGCTACCACACAGAACTGTGTATGCTGCCCTGGCAGGGTCATCAGTTTAGGGTAATCCTAAATGGAGTGTCTAGGCCAAGACTTGTGTACATCAGTCAGTTGTAAGAAAAACTTATATTTGTGTTCCTTTAGTAAACTGAGTCTTCAAGCTTTGTTACAAATTTCTGTAGTCTGTGCTACCCATTGACTTCGCCATCTAAATTCTCGTTATCAGTTGTGACCTTGCCTGTCTTACATGTAGTTCTTGTGACAGAAGGTTGACAAAGACTTAGCCTTTTTTTACACCACATAATTGGCCTAAGTGTTGAAGGGACTCTTAAAAGTGCCTTGTCTTTCTGTTACTTCCATTTGTGATACAATCTTCATTAAGCTTTCAATCTTTTTTCTCACTGCTTCTCACCTTGGAGTGTTCCAGCTAGATCCAGTTCAGAATTATTGCTTTGTTTTATGGGCAGGTGTTTTTACCTTCTACAAACAGCATTTGAGCAAAACTTTTAAGAACTCGGTGTTCACAAGCTTAGCAAAACTAGAACCATTTTGGAAAGCTATAGTTAAGGGCTGTTAAGCAGAAAACATACTCTACAGCGGAGCTCTGCTGCATGCATTTCTGATTGATTACTGTTTTTTGTTGTCAGGCAAAACACACTGAGTTTTATGAACTGACAATGACTTTAGGAGGTGATGCAATGGTGTGTTAGGGGAGACCTTATCAGTCTCTACAGCCACCTCAAAGGAGGCTGTAGCCAGGTGGGGATCGGTCTCTTCTTCCAGGCAAACAGCAACAGGGCAAGAGGACACAGACCGAAGCTGTGCCAGGGGTAGTTTAGGCTAGACATTAGAAAAAAATGAATCACAGAAGGAATGTGACAGGGCATTGGAATGGGCTGCCCAGGGAAGTGGTGGAGTCACCATCCCTGGATGTGTTTTGAAAAAGACTGGATATGTGGCATTTGGTATCATGGTTTAGGTGNTCTGCTGCATGCATTTCTGATTGATTACTGTTTTTTGTTGTCAGGCAAAACACACTGAGTTTTATGAACTGACAATGACTTTAGGAGGTGATGCAATGGTGTGTTAGGGGAGACCTTATCAGTCTCTACAGCCACCTCAAAGGAGGCTGTAGCCAGGTGGGGATCGGTCTCTTCTTCCAGGCAAACAGCAACAGGGCAAGAGGACACAGACCGAAGCTGTGCCAGGGGTAGTTTAGGCTAGACATTAGAAAAAAATGAATCACAGAAGGAATGTGACAGGGCATTGGAATGGGCTGCCCAGGGAAGTGGTGGAGTCACCATCCCTGGATGTGTTTTGAAAAAGACTGGATATGTGGCATTTGGTATCATGGTTTAGGTGGTGTTAGGCATAGGTTGCACTTGATGATCTCAGAAGTATTTTCCAAACCAGCTGATTTTCTGATTCTGCAAAGTTAGTAGGGAATGCTTTTCCGTAGGAGTTCTGTTTGCTCGCTACCCACCACTCTACAGATGTGGAACCGCCTCCTGTGAAATGGTTGGCCGGTTCAAAAAGAAGCTGTAACCCGCAGAGGCTGGAAGCCATTAAATCCTGCTCAAAGATGGGCTTTCAACCCATGTACAAACATCAAACCATCTTTTGAGATACTTATTGGAGAAATAGTCTATAGGGAAAAATAACAATCTGAATCTCTGCCTAGGCTTATATATCCAGGCTTGGTTTGAAATGCCCTATTTTGGGTCTGTAATTCTTAACTACAACATGTTTTCTTTCATTTTTAACTCCCTATTTTGAGCTTGTCTGAAGCATTAGATACAATGGTAACTTTTAAGACTAGATACTTTGTGATTAGCACATTACGCTCTGGCTCTTAGTGATCCCAGGTTCACACTGAGGCTCCAGTTCATGTTAGATGTTCAAAGTACTTCTTAAAATAATTTAAGCAATTATGGGTTTAATACAGGAAATTATTTCAAGAATTGAAGCACTAAGGCAACTTTTTGGTGAGCCATCCCAACCTGTTAAACTTCTGGTAGCAATAAAAAATGGAGGAAAATTATTTTATTTATAGATTATTATGATAATTAGTGGTCCAGTTTTTGTCCTGAGGTTTTGCTAACCAAGGTTTTGTGGGCTGGGGTTTCCAGCTTGTGTCTGTCATAGATTCTGAGAGAGGGTGCATTTGTCATTTTTCTTCCCCTCTGAGGCTGTACTTGAAAGCCAAACCATAGTAGCTAGCTATCCTGAAAGGTGGTTTCCAGCAAAAGAGTGTCCTATGATCCATTCAGAATTTAGAAAACAGTTAACCACTTTTTCAGTTCACCTCTTTTTCTTTAAACAGGATTTGTTGATAGAGTTTGGTTAAAGCCTGTTCTAGAAGAGTGAGTTGTGAAGTGGTGCATTGTTTTGCTGTGTCCTGCTGAGTTAGCTTCCTGCCTGTGCTGGTGTCACTGAGGAGCACTGCGGCTCTGCCAGTGGAAATGCTGGATCGCTACTGTTCAGAGGAAATCAGTGTTGTACTATAGTCCAGCATAAACATCACAGGAATCATTCAGGATCATCATTCTTTTCACTGCTTTGCATAAATACCAGTTTTCAGTATCACCTTCTTTAACACCAAAGATTCACTCATCACAAATTTAGGGAAGACACCAGTCCTGAGTGCTGGGAACAGAAGTGATAGGAATACAGGGGACAGATGCGATTAAGTAGAAACAGACGAAAATCTGAACTAGTGGGAAATGTGAGAAAACCAAAATGACCTCACTTCCATATACTGAGATCTGACAACTTTTATTTGTAGATCTGAATTTGGATGCTGGATCTGGTCATGATACGTGTGGAGAAACATCGTCTGAAAGTTACAGCTCTCCTTCTAGTCCACGACATGATGGGCGGGAAAGCTTTGATAGTGAAGAAGAAAAAGACAGAGGTTGTATTTATGGAGAGTGTGCATGAATGCCTTTATTCCTAGACTAATCTCTTTATTGCATTTATTTTAGTTCATTTTTTAGTTTGATTAGGTACTTTGTTTTCTGAACTAGCCACAGAATACATTTTTCTTTGTGGATTTCATGACTGGGCGTTTTGAGGGCTTCTAGCACTGTTTTAATACCACTGAGTTCTAGGTTACTAAACATATGTCATAATTTTTTGGCCTCCATGATATAGCTCTCTTAAGAAATTTCCACAGTACAATAATGTGGAAAACTTTGGTCTGAAAGGGGCTGGGTTTATATGAAATTATGGGTGGCATGTCCGGGAGCTCCATCTTTTTGTACTGACAATTTGCCACGCCTTCCAAATTTAAATAATCTCTGTTAATATCTTTCTAGACAGATGCAAATTCCTAATTCACTCTGTGTCCTACTCTTTACATTTGCAGATGTGCACGAGTCAAAGACACAGTAGCTAGTTGGGCAGGGAGATACAGACAAGTCATGAAGATGGACCTAGCTTTATTTGGATGAATGAAAAGAATCTTGAAGTTGTCACAGTTTGGGAAGACATAACTATCATTCATGTCATCAAACTCAATAGGTTTTATATGGGTAAATGGGTCCAGGGCATGATTCTCTGTTGCTTGAGGTTCATTCTTGTGACTGAGAAATGCTTTTGTCCCCACAGATACAGACAGCAATTCTGAGGACTCTGGGAATCAAAATACAACCAGGTTTACAGGCTACAGTGCTGTCAGTGCATCAAATACGAACAAATCATCTGCTCAGATCTCTTCAGTGAATAATGAGAATGGGAGCCTTTCAGAAGATCCTTTGAATGCAAAGTTTCAGCATATTTCCTTCATGCCTGCCTTACACTGTGTGATGCACAGCGCTGCCCAAAAGCCTGAAGCAGTTGTCCCACCACCCATATCTGCAGATGGTAAAACCATGGGAATGCTGGTTACCACACCTGTCGCTGTCTCACCGGTGAGAGAGGCTGCGAATTCCCCTCCTGCAGGAATGGGCCCAGTGACCTCTGGTGAACCTGAGAAACGCCTTGAGCTCATGGCTTCCCCTTTGCCAGTCCCATCCTCTTTCCTTCCACATTCTGTCCAGCCTGGTAGCCCTGCTTTGCATTTGGCAATACATAGGTTGAAAATCCCCTCTCCACAGGGATCATCAGAAAGTTGCACAGTTAACGGACCACAGCAGCCGACAGGAAACTTAAGTATTGGATCACCAAATACTGCCTTTATCCCAGTCCACAATCCAGGTAGTTTCCCAGGATCCCCAGTTCCTACTACAGATCCCATCACAAAACCTGCATCCCAGGTGGTAGGACTGAATCAAATGGTGCCTCACATTGAGGGAAACCCAGGAGCAATCCCTCAGCCTACCAATCTCAAGGTAGTTCTTCCACCAGCTGGTCTCTCCACAGCAGCACCGGCACCGCCACCAGCTTCGTACGCTTTGCCAGGCAGCCCTCACGCTACCAGCGTGTTGCCCAACCAGAATACAAACGTGCTGAGCACTGGAGCAACTTCCTCACCTCCTCAGTCCGCTGGCCTCGGTGTTGGTCAGGTCCAGTCCACTGTTCCTCCTGCAATCCCGACACACACACCAGGCCCTGCCCCCAGCCCGAGCCCCGCTCTAACACACAGCACTGCACAGAGTGACAGCACATCCTACATAAACGCTGTTGGGAATAATAACACTAACGGGACAATGTTACCTCCGCAGCAGTTGGGATCTGGCCCTTGTGGTTCTTGTGGACGTAGATGTAGCTGTGGGACCAATGGCAGCCTTCAGATTAATAGCTATTTTTATCATAACCCACTTCATGGACAAGTCTACAGAGTTCCATCTTTCTTCACTCTGCCATCACTTTGCAATGGCAGCTACCTCAATCAAGCACATCAAAGCAATGGAACACAACTTCCGTTCTTCCTGCCTCAGTCTCCGTATGCAAACGGGCTTATGCATGACCCAGTGATGGGAAACCAAGCCAACTATGGTATGCAGCAGATGGCAGGATTTGGGAGGTTCTATCCTGTATATCCAGCACCTAACGTAGTTGCCAACACGAATGGGTCGGGACCCAAGAAGAATGGGAACGTTTCATGTTACAATTGTGGTGTAAGTGGACACTATGCGCAGGACTGTAAGCAGTCATCCATGGAGGCCAGTCAACAAGGTAATCATGATAACTCCCAGAGGACTTGCTTTTGAGATTGGTAGTTTCTCTTTACCTTTCTGAATGTGCTGTTTCTGGTCTTGCAGAAAGGTGTGCGTGCGTGTGTATGTTTCGTGTAAATGGTTGTGCACTAGTGACCTGCTCTAAAACTGCAAAGTATCCTATCTCTGCCTGAAAACCTTGTAGAACAGTGTGAGGGAACGGGGCTCACAGTGTGAAGTTAAAAATGGGTTCAGAGCTGGAAAGTAAAATGATACCAGTTCTAAATTGTCATTGTTTTTTCACTGATTTGGTTTTGGCATTATGTCGAGACTTGCATGTTGTTTCAATTTTCTCATTCCCATTCAGTGGGGTGCTTTTTGAGAGAACTCATTGGCAAAAAGAAATCAGTTGTTTATGATATGACCTTGGATTCCTTAAACTTCTGAGAATTGAAAGAAAAACCAATAGACTGGCCAGTTGATATTTAGCATTTTCTAGGGCTTACCTTTGCACAATCAGCCATCCTTCTGTGCCCCGTCATGCAATACATTTAACTTTTCAGACAAGTTGCAGCAAAAAGGCAGAAACTGATTGGAGCTGAATATAAAAGGAATAGCTCCCATTTCTCTCTCCGTCCAGAAGAATGGGGAAAATGCAGGGTTTGCATCGAGCACAATCTATTTTTGATTCTTGCCCTTGTTCCCATTCTGACTTTAGTAGTTTGATTGGACCGGAACAGGAAAGATGAACCTTGAGGGGACCATCTTTTCATTTTTCCAGTAGAGCTCAAGTACTATATCTACGCTCTATATCTTTTTTTTAAACTTACAGTTCTAGCAAGAGGATGAAAGAAAATAGGATTAAGTCTGAGGACCTACTTTAAAAGGACTGGAGGATGATAGTGCCTTTTGAAGAGCATGTCCATTTTGATACCTTGTAGTGGTTTTGTAATCCATTTTAATTGTGAGCAGTGACTTAGTAGTTCTCTTTCCTGTTTTAGGCACTTACAGACTGAGATACGCACCTCCCCCTCCCCCTTCCAATGATACCTTGGATTCTGCAGACTGAAACAAGTAAACATTGCCTACTTAAAGTGAAGCTTGGGAAACTGGGGGAAGGTGTGTGTGGGAGGGGGAGGTTGGTCTTGTGTTTTGGGACATTCCCGGTTTTACATTCTTTTGGAATTTTTCATTGCTTTTGCACCTCTGTTCCATACAAAAGAAGAAGGCTGAGTCCCTGGTCTCCTCCTGGTTCTACAAGAGGCTTGCGTAATGCATGTAATTCACACACACAGCCAAACAATCAGACAGAGCATTCGAACCATGCTTTTGCACTGAAGACTTGAGACATGTGCAATGTTTACTGCAGTTTTAAAAAAATTCCTCTGACCTCTGACATCACTGGTGGAGCAGTCACATGGTGAAAGAAGAAACTTGGTCATGTTCCCCACCACAATCTTCTTCCCTCCCTCCCTGTTCTCCTTATGCTGCTGTTTTCTTTACTTTCTTTGGTTGTCCACATGGATTCATTGGACTTGCATGAGTGTTTAGCAGTTCATACAGACCCTGCCCGTACTCTAAATTTAATGCTCATGAATTGAGAGGAGATGTTCAAACATCCTATTAGCAGAGTCCAAAGGAAAACCTGACAGTGTATGTATACTATACCTGATAATAATACAGATACGCAGCTCTCGAGGGGCCCAAACAAATGAAAATACATAGAGCAGGAAGGGGCTGAAACTGTGTGGACTGGAACAGATTTAGAACAATGAACGAGCTTAAATTGACAGATTTTTCTTCCCTTGTAGCTTTTTAGCCTGTATGTTCAGCAACAAAGGTGAAAAAATGGTATGAATGTTGTACTCAGTGTGTTTGCATTTGTAATGAAAGTTGACAGCATTTTTTCCTTTTTTAAAGCTATTCTACATCGTGTCAACACAGAATGAACATTACTTGATTGAATATTTTTTTCCTAAACTATTACAGTGTTGCATTGTACTTAGAATGTAAATGTTTTATTTCAAACTGAACAAAAGCTATGGTTTTCTACAGAATAGTCAGGTATTAGTATTAGAACCTGTCTACCAAATAGGAAAGTCACTATTTTATAACAATTTACCACTATGCGTAATTACGGTATAATGTGAAAGACTGAAATGAGTGTTAAGATGGTATTAAACATGTCAGTATCATGAGTAAGTAAGTTTAATGCTGCTGTATTTTTTATTTTATTTTTAAAAGCCAATATATGTACTAAATTGCTTCCAGGTAATATTTGATTTCCTAAAGTGCACTGAGGTTATCTGGAAGACGAGTGTTTTTTGACTGCTGCATTCAACACCGATGAACAACTACCACTGTATATCCATAAGGTTTGGCATTCCTCACAGTTCATGGCAGAAGTGTTTTTTTCTTAAAATCAGACCCAGTGTCCGGTAGAGGGATGAAATAAAAATCAATCTTTGGTTCAGCTGTCTAATAAATTGCTAAACAAACAAAAAACTTGAAGAAAAAAAAAAAGCTTGATTACTACATTTCTTCATAGATAGCATTTATATTTATAGCACCAGTGTACATTTTGAAACTTTTTTCTTGGGGGGGCGGGGGGGGGGAGGNTAATTAAAAAAAAAAAAAAAGTTTAAGTAGTAAATGAAAATTATTTTGATTAAAATTTTTATTTGATCTGGGTATTTTTGGACCACTTGAAATGACTGAACTGCGTTTGAGTTGAAGTGAGGGTGTTAAACCACCAATGGACTTGTATTGTGAATTACCTGCCAGTTGTACTTTATGGAACTTATTTTATGATTTAAAATACTGTACTGTAAATAGGAGGTATGTTACCTTCTCTTTATTTGTATGTTTACCATATACTTTGATATTTGAAATGTACTGGAAAGGTCACTTATATTTCTAGAAGAGATTGGATTTTATGCAACCTTTTTCCTTGAATTAACAGCAATAAAAAAAAAGAAAAAAAGTACCTGTGTGCATGTACTGTCCTTTATCACTGAGAACGATGAATCACTGCTGCTGGGTGTAGGGATGGGATGATGGAGGTTTTGGCAAGCTACCATTTTGGATGGAATTTGTCACTTTTGAGACAAAGCCAAGAGTATTTGACTTAAACTGAGGTCAGTCTTGTGTCTGAAGTCAAGATATTATATCTTGATTTAAACTTCTTTAAGATATAGGAGATGTCCTGGTTAGAAACAGGTTGCCCTTGTGTGATAGGCCCAGGACTTAGACCTCATCCCTTTCAGATCAGGTAAGCCTATCCTAACCTGATGGCTCCTGGATTTGGGCTAAAATCCAGGTAAAATGTGTGGGGTTTTTTGTTTTACTGCATGCAAATAATGTGTGTCCTAGTCCTATAGTGAAAAAAAAGTGAGACCTTTAGTGAAAAGTGAGATCTGTAGTGAAAAAAAAAAAAAGTGAGATCTTCTATTTCTAAAATAAACGGAAGGGTGCCAGGAGTTGCCAGGAGTAGGAAAGAAGCTTAGAAGAATTTGCCTGATCAGGGCAGTGGAAGGGTCTGCTAGGAATGCAGTGTCTGGATGTGTTCGGGTTGTGCTTAGGAAGAGTACTGAGGACTCTGATCTTACCCTGCTGTAAGGAGAACTTCTAATTCCCACTGCTTGGCTGCAGTTTATCCATGGAGCTAAGTGCCACAGACTACCTTGGATTTTTATCCTCGATTTTTTTATCCCCTTGGATTTTTTTATCCCAGAATAACCTACTTTTGGAGAAACCAGTGCAGGTGATGAGGAGGCTGAAAGTTGCCCATGACTCCAACCTTTCTGGCAATTCCTATAATCATGGTGGGGTATTGAACCTAGGAGTCATACAGACACCATCACACAGTTTCCATTACTGCAAGTGGCCCGTGTCCCTTACCTGGACTCCAGGGAATGCAAATACCTGTCCAAGGAGTTTGTAAATGGTGATACTACTCTGAAAATGCCATCTGCTACTTTCAGTGCCATCTTGAGTTGCTGGTACGCTCCTTTGTCTCCATACTGCAAACAGCCTTGCCTTTGACAGATCCTGGCTGGACTCAATTCAGAAGTGTGAAAATACATTCCCTGTGGCACAGCAGACAGTAGAAACACCTCACACTTGTGGTGCTTGATTTGCTGGAGAGCTGACAGCACTTGTACCTGGCTGTCTTCTCTTCTCTGGCTGCACCACTGCTGTCTGTGCAATCAGGTTTCACTCCAGCTGCAGCTCCAGAGATTCTCCCTCCCACAGAGTGGCTTGGAAGCTGCTGAATGCCCGAAAGATAAATGAGAAAATCCCACTAGTTGGTTGGCCTGAGCAGCTCTCCAGGCTGTCCAGGAGTCACTCCTGAGTTCTGTGCTGCTCCTGGTTTGCAGTGCTGCTCTGCATTGGAACCATTTGGTTCCTAAAGCTGGAAGAAAAAAAATTAATAATGAGGCAAGCTAGGGAGGATGGGAAGGAGGGAGCACAAGGGAGTGTGATGATGCCGCTTGCTGTGGCTGAACAGATGGCCTCATTTTCCTAGCTGAGTGACCTTTGGATGGCAGGGATGGCCTAGTGCCTGGGTCTTGGCTTAGCTGATACTACTGGAGAGGTGAAGGAACAGAGCATCTCTGTGTTCTGCCAAGGCAGAGGGGGAAGTAAAAAGGTGGAGAAAGGTACATTAAGAACTGCAGAACTTGGCCGGTGCCAAGCTACTTCAGTTTTAGAGAGATGGAAGTACTATTGTAGTTTGTTTCAGCTTTGCTCATGGTGTGAGCCCCTGGAGGTGTGCTGGCCTGGGCCTCCTGAGGCTGCTCTCCTGAAATAAGTTTGCCTAAATTCTGCACACAGGAAAAACAGAGTTTCCTGCTCAGGGCTGGTGACTGCAGCTGCCGGAATCGGGCGCAATATATATAATGGCCACATGGACTAAAGAAATCATTGGGGGAAGGAAGAGGGGTCCTAAAGGCGCAGTCATGTGTTTATACTACAGCTCAAGTGCTGTCTCAGTTTTGTGGAACCAACCTATAGCCCTGTGCTCCTCACGTGAGGGAGGAAGGAAAAGCACATCTCAGAGCAATATGCTGGAGGAGCACTTTGCCTCTCTGCCCATGGCTGCATTCCTCAACCACTGATCTGAGTAGAGAAGCAGGGTTCTCATTTTGGACCAGCTTTTGAGCTGACACCAGCAGACAGAGCCAAGTTAAACTACGTGTGGTAGATTACAGATCAGAATGTATGAACACCTGTATTTGGTCCAGCTGAAAGGCCCCCTACGCCTGCAGCCTCTCGCCAGCACTGATCAGTAGCAGATATTTCACAATAAAGTACTTCTAATACAAAGGAGAGAAAGACTAATGGTAATTATTGCAAACGTTGCCTAGCAAAATAATGTGTGTCAGGCTCATCCTCACAATAGGTGGCAGCATAACTCCACCAGTGGAATATGTGGGAACTTCTGAGGTACCACTTAAGATTACAGAAATCACAGAATTTTCTGCATTGGAAGGGCCTCACAAGGATCGAGTCCAGCTCTTAAGTAATCAAACCCATAACCTTGGTATTATTGGCACCATGTTTTAGCAACTGAGGTAATCTCACACACTTCAGTTTAACTTGGTTTCAGCATCCTCATGCCATCTAAGTAATGGCTGACTTCTAATCCTGTAATGCTAGTTTCTGCTGAGTTTTCTCATGTTAATGTATTTTCTCACATGATGAGCATACTATTTTTACCTCTCAAAAAAATAAGAATGGTAAATGCGTGGCCAGCAGGTTGAGGGAGGTGATTCTCCCCCTCTACTCTATGGTGAGATCCCAGCTGGAGTACTGTCCAGCTCTGGGACAGCTCCCTAACTTAAAAAGGATGTGGACCTGGAGTCCAGAGAAGGTTCATGAAAGATGATTAGAGGGCTGGAGTGCCTCTCCTGTGAGGACAAGCTGAAAAAGCTGAGAGTGTTCAGCCTGGAGGAAAGAAGGCTCTGGAATGACCTTATTGTGGCCTCTGATATGTCAAGGATGCCTAACCAGGAAGGTTGTTTTAAACTAAAAGGACGATGGTTTAGAATAGATACTAGGAAGAAATTCTTTACTTTCTAGGTGGTAAAAACACTGACATGGGATGCCCAGAGAGGAGGTAGGTGCCCCATCCCAGGAAACATTCAGAGTCAGGTTGGGTAGGGCTCTGAACAGATGACCTTGAAAGGTCCCTGCCAACCCAAACCAGAGCTAGAATAGCCCAGGTGTCATAAGGAATATCGAAGACCCAGAGAATTGCAGCTGGATGTGGAAGCTGTGTCTTAAGAATTATTGAGGATTAAAATTATTCTAGAATCTTGCATTCATACAATGAAAATTGCTTTCTGAGCACTCTGAAGGGTTTTTTGGTTTTTTTCTGGGAGTAATTCCTGAGGCAGTCTGGTTATCTTTGAGGGTAATGTCTTACCTCTCTCTACTTAGCCTGAAGGTCCACAGATCAGACATTATCTGGAATATCACATGCTCAGGAACATTTTGCCCTTGAGACAGAACGTAATAAAACTATTATTTTTAATATTGATATGTGTTCCCTGACTGGTGTACAGGGTCACTGTTACATGAATGAGTCAATAGCACAAGGTACAAAGGCAGAGGCTGAAAAAAGTGCTGAACTTGGAAAGCTGTATCTTAACCACTTGTGCATTTATCTTAGAACTTTCCTCTGATCTAAAATGTCCATTTTTACTGACTTTTAAAGTATGCTTTTTTCCTGAGGCAGAAGATGTCGAAGATGGATACAAAGATAAGAATTAACTCCTACCAATGCTCATTGGTGTGCCTATGGAAAGATGGAGATTGTTGCATTAAAAATTTACTTGCAGCTTAGCTTTGGTGTTAAAATACTGCTTAGGAACTTCTTTAAAAAACTTACTGGATACATAATAAAATATAATTTATATAATCAAACATTACATTAAAATAGTCTTTTACATCATTTGTAGTTTGATGCCATTTCAACATCTTCAGATTTTTTTTCTTGTTTTTACCAAAAATAAGATTTGAAACTGATGGAATGTCTAGGCTGAGCAAATACAATGTTATAAAAATAATTGTGTTGCTATCAGAATGCTCCTTTCCTTTCTTTAAATTGTTTTTTACAGGATGTGCACATGCCTCAGCAAAAGAGCAGACAGCTTAGCAGTCTCAAGATTTCTGGATGAAAGCATCATGGGACGTATTTTAATTGCACCTTTAAGACCAGATTGGCTCTGAGGTACATCATGCCAAGGCCTCCTGAGTATTTCAAACCAGGCATGTAAATCCTGGCCTCTGTCAGTCTACAAAATAAAGATCACAGATGAAAAGAGCAGTAACATGAGGAGAGGAGAGCAGGGGAAAGCAACAGCAGCACCAAAAAAATAGGAACAGGCATTGGAGAGAGACAATTTCCACACATCACTTGATTTCTTACCACAGCTCAGATCAATTTCATAGCACAGAACTTCAAAGAGCAACTGCATCAATTTGGTACAAAACCAGCTGAATTCTGCATGTCACCACAGTGCAGATGGCCAGATGAGACACATGACAGAGGAGATGAGCCCTTCCAGCAGTCTGCACAGGGCTGAGCCATGTGGGCATGGGACAGACTAGAACAATACATTCAAAACCTTATGATGTGTTCATAATTGCTTTGGCTACACAGAGCTAGCTAAGACACTCAGAAGTGTGTTGTCCACACTTTGATTTTTTTTTCCATTTCTCATTTATGTTTGCTGGAGTTTTTTTAATCTCATTTTTGCCCTGGTTAGCCTTTCTAAGTCTCTTACCCATTTGTGCTAAAGCCATGCACACGATGAAGGTGGCAGAGACTGTAATGTTAGGGTTCATGGCTTAAACATTGTTATGAAGGACGTGGAGGGCTACTTGAAATGCTTTAATCCGTGATAGGGAGTCTCCCAAATGATAGTACAACTTGCTAATTCAAAATAAAAATAACCAGTGCAAGAGGGTAGCTATAAGAGTCTGAGCCTGTGCCAGTGCCTGCTGTTGCAAATGCAGCAAAATGGGAGCTGGGACTTTGCACTGCACACTGAAAACACATTTTTCTTCCTTGCTGAGGAAGGATATCTCATTTCTAACATGTTCTTAGTTGGAAGAGGCAAAGAACAGGATGTTAATTCAGAGTTAGACAGGAAAGCAAATGAGCTTGGATACTCTACAGCTAAAGCTTGATTCCCAAAGGCTGTCTGTCATGCCTCCAGCACCACTGGGGAGAGCAGCTGCCCTGAGGTGACAAAGCTGCCACTTTGTCCAAGCCAGAGATGTCTAGCCAAGCTGCTGGAGACTAACAGCAGCATTTTCCTAAGTTTAGTTCTTGACTGTGGAATATGATAATGCTTTTATTGCCATCTGTTGCCAGCAGGTTCCTAATGCTGGTGCCTGTGTGGGACAGCTGGTGGGAGGTGCTGTGCTTCACTGCCCAGGGCAGACCTGGCAGGAGCAGGACACTCATGCCCTGACCAGCACTCTGCCCTTGGGCTCAGCATGCAGGGACTGCTGCCCAAAACCTGGCAGCGAGCTTGAAGGAGGAGAATGCTGATGTGCCATTTCTGAAGCTTTTTCAGGCACCTGTGTGAGCCCTGTTTTCATTTGCACCAACAGCCCCATCAGCAAAGACAAGAGGAGCAGGAGGTGTTGAGGCCCCATCAGCAGGGACCGCCCTGTGGCTTGCAGGATACATCTCAACCTGCATTTAGCTGGTGACCTGCCCTCACTTTCGGGCTCTTTCCAAAGCACCTGGGACGCCCTCGGGCAGGAGGATGCCACCTCCTGGCCAGTGGCAGGTGACATGCACAGCACTTCAGAGCAGGTTTTGACTTGCGCAGGGGTGGGGGCGAGCATCCTGCGGGCAGAGGGGTGGGAGCTCTGATCAGGAGCCACCGAGGGACCATGACTGCTTGCTGGTGGTCCGTGCTACACAAGCTTCATTTACAAACTTCATTTGTTTCTGGTTTTGGATCTATGTTAAAAGTATGTAGCCAGTGGTCTTCTTGCAAACAAGTAGAGCCTGGGCTGGGATGCAATAGGGTGAAGCCAGCCTAACATTTCCAATGGTGTGTATAGGCAGAGTGTGGGCTCCTAGAAAGTTTAACCATTTATTTGGGCCCTTACTTTCTTAATTGCCAAAAAATGCCTTCTTGATTAATGCCCTAATGTTTCATCTTTCAGTGCACATCTTTAACCAGTTTTAGACAACTTCCATATTCAAAAGACTTGAGTGCTTCAGGCTTTCTCACTTAGAGGGAAGGCGATGGGAGCCCTCTCCCCTCCCCACTGGGTGTTGTCACTCACCCTGTATTTTTCAGCCTTTTTTTTTGTTTGGAAATGTATCTAGTTTCCATCTGAACACTTTAAAGCTCCTTACTTCAATGACAGACATGTGTAACACATTCCATATGCTCTCTTCCCTTTGGTCCACCAGCTCTTCCCGTCTGTCGCTGATGGAGGGACATGCCAAGTGCCTCCTGTTGCCACTTAAAAGCTGGGAAGCTCCCTTGGTTCTTTAATAAAATTAAACAAAAATAATTTTGCTTTAAACGCTCGCACTGCACACAGCCTCGCTTTGCTCTGCTGAGGTGTTTGCATGTTGTGCCGTATTGCTCCATCCATGCCAGGATATTATTTTTACAGCTGGCCGTGCCTTTGATAGGGGGAAACGTGAGAGTTGAAAGGCGGCAGAGGGAGGGAGG